>JASAND010010083.1:0-31837 GCA_030248195.1 Trissonchulus latispiculum
GACTTTGATCTTAGCTTATTGGCAAAACTTTAAAGCATAGTAACAGATACTGTCAGTTTACAAAATTTGCCATGAGGTAGCAATAGGTCTGGACCAATACCGCAGTTTTTTTCACTTTTCTGAGACCAGTTTGAACAAACGAATCAAATTATGGCAAATCTTGGAGTGCAGAAAAAGGGTCTTCTTTGGATCTCACTGCTCTTCAAGACTGCTTATGAGAGGTATTTACTCTGCACAAAAAGCTGACTTGGATGAGATTAAATAGAGGCCTACAAGGCGAGATCCAGATTAGAGCCAATCCGTGGGCAAATCAGCTAATTGCTGTCCTAATTAGGGACTGATAATGTTCGCTGATTAAATAAATGTTCCCACAAAATGGAGCAGCGAATATGGTGGCAACGCCCAGATTAGATCCGCAGGCCTGGATGGAATGGCCACCTGAATCAAATGGGTTAAAACCGTTAATTACATAAGCATGAGAATAAGGTTTTAACCCATAACCATTGCTCATAAATTTGTGGCTTTGTTATACTGGAAGTTTACTTAATCTAGCAGTAGTTGACACTCAAACACTTTGCAGCAATAACGGTGAATTGGAAACTATATGATAACTTTGAATTTAAATTTCAGCAGGTGGATCTGATCACTTCTAACACGAAGTCTGAATTAAAATTCGTAAATTGGATATGGAGGTAAACTACTGCACTTTTGGAATTGAGAGGAAAATCACAGAGAATATTTCTAATAATAAGAAATCTGCCTTAGAAAACGCGACAGTGAAAATCAAAGTGCCTTGTTTAATGTAAGTTTTGCTTTAACTTGCAAATCTTGCTGAGAAAGCTTTAATTGGCAAAAGCAGAGAAAGCTTTAACTTGCAAATCCTGCGGAGAAAGCTTTAACTTGCAAATCTTGCAGAGAAAGCTCTAACTAACTTAACCAATTTTAGTAGCAGGTAGATGACTTCATCTTTGAAGTAAGCCTTTATTTGAGGCTGGTTTAGAAAAAGTTGCATATAAGTTAATTGAATTTGTTATCCGTTAACTTTAAACTTGAGCAACAAAAGTTGCTAAAACGACTTAATTTTGGTATCTTCTGGGATTGTACAGTAGTGACTGATATCTAATTAACGGTTTAAATTGAGTCACCAGGCAAATCTATGACTATACACTGCTACAGTACATTACCAGTTCAACAATTTTACAACGTCATTAAATTGGAGAGAACCATGAAACAATGTCAAACCGTTTCGGGTGGAACTTTAATATAAATTCGTTTCATGGACCTGATACCAAAAAATGAGAGAAGATAAAACCACTAGCGACTTTGCAAAATTGGCCACAATTACGAAACTGCCAGAACTAGCTAATTCTGGTTAATCTTATAAGCTGTACCTAACCACTTAGTTCATCTTGTGCTCGACTAGTATTTGCTCATCTGTTGCAATTGTTGTTATCGTTATTGCCTGCTGCATTAGGCAATAGAAAGTGACTGTCATCAAAGCGTTTCACAACTTCTGCATACTTAACACTTACTGGAAGTCAGTATATCAATTTGTTGTGCTGGTTACTGCACATAACGGATGACGAAACGGCTAAAGCTATATATTATTTAATTAGCTTGTGATCATTTCTTGAAACAGGCACGTGCCACTTTACGACCACGACCAATTTACTCATGATATTCAGCATTAGAACTTGCATACGATTTTTAGTTGCTACTGATTGTGTACAGTGGTGTAATTAAAGCGATGTCAGTTTCTGACCCCTGCCATCTTATCAACTTTGTCGAACTTGAGATTAATGGGTCAGAGATGTGAAAGTTTACCGTAAATTAAGCTGCTGCAAACATTTGCATATTAACCAAGTTAAGATTCAACTGAGATAGTGCACAGCTAGAATTTACAGTTTGTAGATACATTGTCTTTGAAATGGGTTTGCCGAAAGCTTAGCACAGAATGGTTTTTGAGCAAATGCTCAACAAATGAATGTTGCTTAAGAATCGGAGCAGTTGCAATTTAGGATTATGCTACAAAAATGTAAATTTGGTTACGGGTAATATTGTCGATATCAATTTTAAGCATGTGCAGAATGAACACAATTCTGTAAGAGTTCGGATTAACATTTTATCGTACACGTTTGATTTGTCACAGTAAGGATGATGACTGGGAAATGTACTCATATTGCAAATTGAATCGAAACTTTAAGTTTATACCTGACTTTGATTTTTTTAACTTTTGTTTCGACTTTACCGAGCAAAACGATATTCTGAAACTGTTGACTATGAAACCAGTAAAATTTTTGTTATAGCTACGTAACTTCGAAAATGCAAACAATTGACATGAGATTTAAGCTAGTGCTGTCATACGGCGCTTAAGACAATCTTTCATTCCAATGGGTTTTGAAGTACTGCTCGGTAATAGTGGCATAAACTTAGGTATGGATTTAGCAACTGTGTTTTCAGTTATTTTATGAAACATTTGTAATTTTTTTGACTTCAACATTTGATGAAAACGGTTTCCTCATCCGTCTGAGCTTGAAACAGTGACAAATTCGTCGATACTGGCTCAAGTACAAAATTAATATAAACTTTTCGGTTTCATGAACTGTTCTGACTATGATGATAACCGCCGGCCACGAAAACATTAATGGAAAACGCAGAAACAAAATTTAACAACTTGAGCAATTTATTTGAATTTTAATTGATATGAGTGCAAAACTACATAGCCTCTTTTAAGGTTAAATATTTGGAACGAAAACGTCAACTTTAGTCGACTTTGTTAATATTCTGTCAATATGGACCATAGTATTTTAGCAAACTCGTTTTATACACAACAAGAATGACTTTAAACGTTAGCTGCATTTAGTTAAGCCACAAATTTATGAACAGCATTTACAGGAATCGTAATCTTCTATAAAACCGTTAGCTTTGGAACAATAATTTTCACTTCTGTAGAGCCTTTCTTCGAAAAGATGGCCAGTGGCACTGGCCACTGGCTGTGGGGACGAATCAAAGTTGATAACTAATTAAACTCAATTCTTACAGCAAAAAAAAGATCTTTAAGCTAAATCTCAGGGGGAAAGGGGCCCCGCTCAATTTCCCGAATACTATAAATGTGGCACAAGGCAAAAATAGAAGACAACAGTAAAAAATGTCTATAGAAGCTGACGTCGAGACCGCGCATAGAATGCCCATTCGGCCCCTCTAAACCTGACCGTGTTCTTTGGTTTTGGCCAAATTGTCTTTCTTGCACTAAGGCCAAAAAGGACCAAACAGCTTCGGAGTCAAAGAACACTAAATTTTGAAATTAAGCCTCCAGCTAACTAGGCTTTGAAAATATGGTAGAAACTGAGTTTCGATTAATGGATGACCACAGGTGAAGACCAAAGCCGCAACAACTGGCAATATTTGCAAACTTTGGAAAGAAATTTCTAGAAACCAAATTAATGACCCCAGGTGAAGAACGAAGCCGCAACAACAGGCGGCCTTGTTTTGCAAACATTTGCAAATATTGAAAAAGGCGGATATCTATGTAAAAATTATTTTATGCTTATAAATAAGTAAGGGGCGCGATTTGATAATAACCCACAAATCTTTTGATGTTCGTTTTTAGCTTACAATTTTAAACTTTCAAACTATAAAGTTTTACATCTGGCAGTGCTACATCCAGTTATTTTTAGGTCAGATTATCAAGATTTTGAAAATATCTTCACATTAAAAACAAACAGCTCCCCCCCTGGTCAGAGGGTTATGACCCTGGCATTAAGAGCAAATGTTGCAGTGATTGATTAATTAATGAAAACTGCATGCTGCAAGCAATTCCTAGATTAAAGAGGTAATAAAAGCAATGACTGTTGTCCCAAACTCTATAAATATCTGAAGCAACAATGGCATTAATTTGAAAGAGAAACGCGTCTTACAGAAATTACAAAAAACATAGCAATTTTGTTTCCCCTATTCAAGTTTTCATGTTTCTAAAAGCCAAATTTCATTACATATTCTTTGGCGGTGATCTTTTCTCGTTCCATTTGCTGTTCAAAAGTTACAGGCATAAAGCCTGACCAAGAGTACATGATGATAAGAGTATGACAGTTGTCATCCATAAGCTGTGAGATCATAAGATTTCACCCCCTAAAAAAATTGGTCTGCTTCAATGAATTATTGCAAAGGATCAACAAATGCCAAAACATGTAGACGTAGGTTCAACTATTTTTGAGTGCAACTAATTCTAGCAATATTGTAAACAAAAGATCGTACTGTAGGTTGGCATTAGCGTAAAACATTTTACCAAGAATAGTTGAAATAACGCTGCATAAACTTCTTTATCTTGGTGCTGAATTGTTTAATTTTACCTATGGTCGTCGATATTATGCTCGTATCTTTAGCTCGTTAATTTCGTAACTACGGAACATCCATTAACGTGAGCCTCCGGGAACAAATCCAGTTCAATTGATCAAAATAATTAATAAATTTAATCCGTTATTTTAAAAAAAACTATGTCAGTTCCGGAAATAGAGATAAGCTAATCTGGTAAACACGGTGTACTGATATTACTATAAATAGAACGGCATTATGATATATATATATATATATATATATATATATATATATATATATATATATATATAATTAACGAAGTCTTATAATTAGTACACTCAAGTAAAAGCTATAATTAGTCCAATTACTAATTCACTTAATTATTACATTAATTCCAATAATTCTACACACTGTTTGTGAGCTTATGAATTGGAAGCAACCCTGTTAGCGATTGTCTCATTCTGGTTGTCCTGGAGTAACCAAATCAAGAACCAGAGCTCATAGTGTTTAGATCAGAGAGTAACTACTGCCTAGTCAGATAGAGGTGCATTAGGTTAAATTAGATTGTGGCTCAATTTATTTCTGAAGAGCTTTTGACTGTCAGCTTATTTCCAGTTAAACTATTTCACAGGTTTCACCTGTGGTGATTTCTCGCTGAATCAGTAAAACCTGCTTCTATCCAAGAGCAATTTAATACCCAAAAGGACCTCGACCATACTGAGAAGACTGGTTACACAATTGTGGATTTCTGCAATGAAGTTAAGCTTAAGTCAAAGTCTGAAGTCTAAGCTAAACCTGAGCTTAAGCCACGTTAGTCAAGTCAGCTGACCAGATTTAACAACAAATTAAATTTTGGTGTCGTTGGATAGCCCTCAATTTGTAGTATATGTAGTGGCTTTCCTTTTAATTTGTAGTTGTAAGCTTAATGAGAAATCAGCGTTTGAAATTTAATATCTTTATCATATAGAATGTGAGTTTCTCTAGCACATGTGACTAGAGTTGTGACGCGGGCCGGTGGCGGGCCGCGTGCTCGGGCCGGGCCGCGGGCCGGGCCGCCCCGGCCCGGATTTTTTGGGCTCCGGCCGGGCCCGCGGCCCGGCCCGCAAGATTACAAATAGGCGGCCCGCCACCGGCCCGCGGGCCGGTGGCGGGCCGCCTTTTTACACGGTAAATGGCAATTTTTCAATAAATTTCGGTGCAATTTCAAGTCTACAATCAAAATTTCATTTACGGATTTTCAATGGCTTTGTTTAAAGATGATTAATTACACATAATGGAAGTTAGAATTGAGCTGTGTCGGTATCTGGGTGTGTAAGGTTGTTATATGGTGGCTACTTATTGGATATACCTAATCCATTTTAAGTTACGTCTATGAGAAGGGTGTAGAAGCTTTTTATGTGTGAACAGTTGTCGCAAAACAATTGGAATGAAAACATTCGCTTATATAATTAGGTCTGATTGTATTGGTATTGATGTAAGGGGGCATCGTTCGCAGTTTAAGACGCAGTGCTCTTGCTGCGATTGTAATTGCTAATTGGAAACGTAACCAACATCCAAAACCTTGTTAGACAAACTAAACGAAATTTGGTTTAGTTTTTTCCCTGATATTGGTCATGTAAATTAGACCTTTATGTCAAAATCAAGCACGTGGACAAACTTAACACAAGAGACATTTAGTTTGAGGAAGTGAAAAACTTCAAAAAAAGTAGGACAGCATCTTTGAAAAATAACGGAATCGGAATTGTAACATAAGGTTAAGAGTGGAGTAGGAGCGACAGCTTGGATTTGTATATGGATAATGTGTGGAATTCTGCATAACAATGTAATATTTACCAAACACGTAACCGACTGACCAGTGGCCACTTGTTATTGCTATTTGTTGTTTGTGAAAAATGGAAGACCTAAAAATAGCCGTAAAATAAGATGAAATTAGACGTAAAGCAAGTTGAAATCAATTACCTAACAGTTCGGGCCGTTTTTGGGTCGTCGGGCCGTTCGGCCCGTAGAAATTTGCGACCCCGGGCCGGCCCGGCCCGCAAAATTTTCTTATTTTCCAACACTACATGTGACGCAGTCACATGACCAAATCTGAGTCACATGTGCTAGAGAAACGCACGTTCTAAATGTTAAAAGATATGAAATTTCAAACGTTGATTTCTCATTAACCGTACAGCTACAAATTACAGGGAAACCTACTACATATACTACAAATTGAGTGCTATCCAACGATACCAACATAATAATTTATAGTTAAACCTGGTCAGCTGACTTGACGTATGTGCCTAAGCACGATGGTAAATGCTGGGCAAATGTTCTCAACTTAGACAAGAACCAAAATCAGTACACTCGAATTAATTATGTAGACATTACCTTGAGTATCAGCTGATAACTATAATGTCTAAATTACGAATTTACGAAATCTAATTACGAAATCGAAATATGCACCCACAAAATGTCTACCTAATAATAAAATAGAGGAATTGCGAAAATTAGTCATTTTGACATTAGACATTGTGACAGCAAACATTTTGAGCACTCGACGTTTTTAGTTTAGACTTTGCAAACGAACACCTTACATTGAACTAAGTTATACACAATCTGTTAGTAAAAGTTGACCAATTAACCTTGAAATATATCATCAACCTGATTATGTAAAGGTTGATCAATTACAAACTATTAAACTAACATTTTTTCACGTATCCCTGACCCTACCTTGTCTTGTACCTTGCCAATTACAAGATAGTGGAACACGTGGAAAAACTTTGTCTTTGAAAGTGACATTGTAACAGAATGGAAATGGACCCAGTATTGGTTTTCCCCCCACTAAAGAAAATTAACAAAGTCAAAGCACAGGTGCGGGATGATTTAGGGTCTACTAGAAACCCTCCGATTAGAACAAGTCAAGTTACACGCAAATCCTGACACGGAAGTTTGTTCGACACAAAGATGTTAGCATGGCTGTAAACATGTCATAACTAGTGTTGTGCACCGGTGACAGGCCGGCCGGTGACAGTGTAGCGCTTCTACCAGGGCTCGTGGACCAAGAAGAAACCAAGGACAAGCCCGAACGGGAGGCGTCAGGCACCCTCGTACCCACGAATCCAGGACCTAAAAGAGAGAAAGGAAGAGGGAGGTTCAGCTTTTCACTCACCATTGAAAGTAAAGAATTGGCCCAGCCGGGTTTCGAACCACGGCCCTTCTGACTCCGGAGCAGACATGCTAACCAACTACACCACAGGGCCATCAGCTGAACTCCCTTTACAGGCTTATCAATCTTTCCTATGCCTGTTTCCCGGTTCTGCAGCTTATCGCCTTAGGCTTGCTATAATCTGCCTTGAAAACTGTTAAATATCGTATATTTTTATTGTATTTTAGATAGCGGGCGAAAAATGGCACCGGCCGGCCGGCCGGCCGGTGAGTGCTGGTACACCGGCCGGCCGGCCGGTGAAGGCCGGTGAACCGGCCGGCCCACGAAAAATTGGGCCGGTGAACAACACTAGTCATAAGCATCTGTCACATTCAGTCTTTTCTTGCCACGGGAGCTGTTAAAAGCTTGGCCTGGCAGTTTTTCCCATCTTTTGGTATTCTATGGGCGTCTTTCGTCGTCGTCGTCCCAGCACGAAGGCTATACCAGGACGCTAGCCTTTGCTTGATTCCATCAGTCATAACTAGTATGACTTTCGCTACGTCGCCTCAACGCTGTCACCATAATGGGAGGCTGGAGCAAACATACCAGCTCAGTCTTTCGACTCCGGTAGTAAGACATCCATTAACTGCTCGTACACACAGCAGAGGAGCATAGTATCCTTCGACACTCCAGCGCCGATGAAGTGGGTTCTCAGGCACTTTAAAGTTGAGCTTCTTGACTTTATAGCATAAGTCAAATGTAAAAATCTTAAACTTAAAATTTTTTAATTTTAAAAACTGAAATTGAATGACTGTCTCTGTCGCAGTCAAATGGTACTACTTCAAAAGTAAATCAACCACAACCTTTACAGTGAACAAAGAAGTAATCGGAGTTTGTGCAACTAATTAAAAGTTAAATAACGAAACATTTGGTTACCAATAATTAACTTCTTAATTAGTACAGACAGAAATGAATTCAAGAAATGTTGGAACAAGGAATAAACTTTAGGATTTCAGAAATACTCCAACTATACCTTTACCATGTTCAGCATAGAAGGCGTGTATTATGAAAGAGTTAAGTCTAAGCTTGACTGGTAAAAGGCACAGCGTGATATCGCCCAAATCTTTCCGCCCACTTTTAGCTGTAGCTCAGTTTTAGTAGAAAGGTGTCTACCTTTTTTCCAAATGTTTATGTTTACCTGTTAGTAAAATCTGTTTACTGTTGTATTTGTTGGGAGGCTAACTTCGTTGAAAAACTGTAAACTTTAGGCCGCATATCATAAGCATGTGCTCATTGTCATTGCTTTGCTCCCAGAAGCTGAAACTGCAAGCAAGTACACGGCTGACGAACACAGCATGTTAACTTAACAGCAGCTGAGCGTTCACAATTGTGTATAGGGTACTCAGTTGTGATGGTGGTATGACAGTTTGCAGGGTATGCCTATCAAGCATCACACTCTTAGTTATTATGTACTCCTGATATTATGAACACAAACACAAAACTGACAGTCAAGCCTCAGCAAGGTGAGCCAGAGAAGCCGATCTATGATTGTTCTATTCCAACATTTATAACTGTCACAGGGTAATTGAATGCCTCGTCCCTTGTTTTGTCAAAAACTGAGAAAATAGTTATTGCAAAAAGTGTTTGGTTTTGGAATGAAAATGCCGCAAATAAGTCAAAAACACAAACCCATTATGCAGTAAATTAATGACGCTGTCAATGGTACACATTTATCTTGCAGAGTTTCATACAACATATAAATTCGTTTCTTTTCCATAATGTTTCTTCTGTCCAGCCTGTTAAAACGAGGAGGATTAAAATTTGAAAGCTAAGATTGGTACAACTCATGATCTTGGAGGCTTCCAACCTTCCTGTTAAACTTTGCACTAAACCATAACTTGGGTTCGACTTCAAACTTAAGCTTGGTTCGATTGCTACCCAGTGGCTCAATTGATAGAACGTTGGCCTAGTCAACCAAGGGTTTAGATCACCACTCGATAGAATTTATGGGTTAGAAATTCCGTTATGACACAGTTTAGCGGATAAATGGATAAATGAAGTAACGTACAATAAAATCACTTGATCTACAATGGACTGAATTAGCTCAACAGCTATGGCATGGCCATTGTTTGCGAAGGAGGTAACTCAAGACAAATAGTATCAATCGTTTACGTTTTTCAATTAATTTTTGAACAAAACTCCACAGATACCTAGATATGTCATTATTAAATAAAATTACTGATACCATTTGATATCAGACGTCACTTGACCATTCAAGCACGTATAATTCCAACAGCAGAGTACTTTGGTATACTCCCTAACTGATTTACTCTAAATGTTATTAATTAGGTTAATTTTAATTAATTTAATTTGAGTTAATCTCAATTCATACAGATGCCCAACGTTTCCACTAGTGTGTCTGTGTGAGTTTTACAAGTCTGCCGAAAATGTTAACCTGAACGCTTTGTTACCATTTCATTAGTTCGGATAAAAGTATCGAAGTTACATAAGCTCAACAAACTTGACCAAATTATTCACTATGACTTTCAGTCAGAGGAAGACTTTTAGCAGAATGTTTGCGTTCAGATCTTGTATGACGGCAGAATCGCTTTCAAATCTATTACTTAAAAGTTATCTATCAGCCGAGAGATGAGTGAAGTAAAAGTGCGTTCCGAGAGCGAGAGAGAGAGAGAGAGAGCTCAGAAGAAATTGAAATGAAATCTAGTAGATGTTGATGAAATGAAATGAAATATAAATGGAGAAGGTTTTTATGAATGTTTGCTCAGGGGCGGGCAGAAGACCAAAGCCCTTCACACTGGGATGTCAGGTTAAAAGCCAGTATATAAAATAACCTCCCCCCTTTGAAAAGAGGTTGATGATCACGTAGAAAGTGAATAGAGGCATCGCACACGTGCCCCCACATGCCACGGTCTAATAGAAAAGTTATTAAGGATGCTGCAGGCCTAGCATATAGGTGACTGCTGAAAATGAAATGACAATCGAGAAGAGGATGGCTTAGTTAGAACCTAATCTTCACATTTCGTGACGCTCATTTTCATATTGCATTTATTATCTCTGAGGCAGGAAGGGGGCTGCCTGTGCACAAAAATCTAATATTATCAACTTTCCAGGGTTCTCTGTAGATATATCTTTCCTATGAACTCCTCTTGATATAATTAAATCATAAACATAGCTGACCTAACCCTATCTAATCAGTTAAGCTGAAACAAAGCCAGATTAAATCTATCCCTGCTAATACCTAGGAGGCCCCTTTCTTTCTGATTAAATAATTTTAAGGGCTAGAAAATTGCTCTCCGTAGCAGATAAAATTGAAAATAGTCAAATGACAAACATTGCTATAAAGTTGATATGAAGCTTAAAAAGATGAGGCAGCAGCTGAATTAGGTTAGGCTCGGAAAATTAAGATCTCTCAGAGATTTCCTTTAGTTATGAGTAGTAAAGGGTAAGCAAACCCTGTAGTTTTAGGGAGGGCGGTAGTTGGGGTGGTAGTAGTTGGTAGTGGTTTATGGGCGAGCGGAGATAATTTCACAAGTCCTAAAAGGCATCGTCAGTGTTATGGTGTTGGGTTAAAATGTTAAAAGTAATAACTTTGGCAAGGATATGTTACTTTGCTGTACCTACTTTGTAATCATTCTATGCCAGAACTCGTACCTTATATAAGCCACGGTTCGAGTGAAGTTTGTGTCAGTTTTGAATTGGTTGTACATTAAAGTAGCGCATCACTACATTGGCGCTGCGAATCCTAAGATGGACAACTTCCAGTTTTGTCAATTTGACGGAGGCACAGAATCCTGGACCTGCTACCAGGAACGACTAGAGGCGGCGTTGTTGGTGAAGCAGGTAGAGGTTGACGCCATGAAAGTGGCTTTCCTTATTGCGTCCGTGGGTCCGGACACCTATGACATTCTGAAATCTTTGACTGCCCCTGAGAAACCGAAAGACCTGACCTTTCAACAGCTGTGCGGCGCTTTGAAAGATCATCTGGATCCGGAGCCAACACAACTAATGGAAAGGTTCCGATTTCACACGGCCTACCAAGACAAGTCTGAGAAACTGAACGACTTCATAGCGCGGGTGCGCAGGTTAGCCACACGGGCCGGGTTCTCTGCCGACAACAAACGAACAAATGAGGGATCGGCTGATTGTGGGAATGGCAAATGCTGGCATTCAGCGAAAACTGCTCAGTGAGAAAGAGATGACATTCGCAAAAGCTGTTAAGCTGGCACTGACCTTAGAAACCTCTGAATCCGACGCATGCTGTATGCAGAAGATCAGAAATGGTCAGTGCGAGTCCGATTCCGTTCACTGGACCAGAGGCGCCAAAAACGACAATGGTTCCGTTTGCAACCGCTGTGGATCGAAAAATATTCGGAATCATCGATGTCCGGCCAAAGATCAGAAGTGCAATAACTGCGGGAAAATTGGGCACTTCGCGAGAATTTGTTATCAGAAGCCTAAACCTCCCGGACAGTTCCCAGACCGTTCCAAGACGATAACCAGAAAAGCCCCTGTACATCAAGTTTTCAATGAAGACGAAGAAGAACCTACTTCATCGAGTCCTGAACGTCAGTGTTATTCAGAAGACTATCCAGTGTGGGAGCTACATGCTGTAAACGAAAACCAGAACGAACCATGGCGTACTAAGCTTTGCATCAACGGTGAATGGATTCCAATGGAAGTAGACACGGGAGCGAGCGTCTCTATCATTGGCGAAGATGTCTGGCGAAAAATCGGAAAAAATTCAAGATTGGTGGATGCGGGAATCAGGCTGCTAACCTACACAAAGTCCGAAGTTCACGTCCTCGGAAAAGCTACCGTATCCGTCCAAAGCATGGTGTCCACAACAAGCAAGCCGTGTGAAGTCTACGTAGTCAAGGGAAACGCACGTCCTTTGATGGAAAGATCGTGGATCAAATCAGTACCAATTGTTTGGAACTTCTTCCCCATCAACAGGAAGCCGGAAGTCTGTCGCCACCTTCAAGAAGATGCAGATCTAAAGAAAATGTTTGAAGAATTCAAACCAATCTTTGCGTCAGATATTGGTGAACTGGATCTATATGAAGTTGATATCATCTTGAAAGCAGGCGCCACCCCCAGATTCTACAACTCCAGACCAGTGCCATTCAAACTAAAAGATAAGGTGGTAGAAACACTACAAAAAGAGATTAACGAAGGTATACTCAAACCGATTCCGCTTTCCAAATGGGCTGCTCCCATTGTCCCCATCGTTAAGCCGAATGGAACAATAAGGGTATGTGCTGATTTTAAAGTGACTATTAATACTAACATAGAAGTGGGCAACCACCCAATGCCTAGAGTGGAAGAGATGCTGTATAAGCTTAACGGAGCACAATGTTTCTCAAAACTCGACATGTCACGGGCTTATCATCAAGTCAAATTGAGTCCAAAAAGCAAAGAACTCTGTGTTATCAACACTCCGTTAGGCCTACTACAGTACCAGAGATTACCCTTTGGAGTAGCTTCCGCTCCAGGTATATTCCAAAGGTACATGGATAATTTGTTACACGGTTTGCCAGGAGTGGCCTGGTTTCTGGACGACATAATTATCGGCGGAAAAACTAAGGAAGAGCATGACAAAAACCTTCGTCGTGTTTTCGAAAGGTTTTTAAAAGCAAATGGGCGACTGGGATGGGGTAAGTGCGAATTTGGCAAGTCTGAAGTAACTCTCGTAGGGCATACAGTTTCGGCAAAAGGTATCAGCCCCATTCCAAGTAAGCTAGATGCAGTGGAACGCATGCCACCCCCCGAAAATGTGACACAGCTAAAAAGTTTTTGGGCTTGATCACTTACTACAACAAATACATACCAAAGTTTTCTGACATTTGCCAACCGTTTTATCAATTACTGAAAAAGGGCAAAGAATGGGCATGGTCTACAGCATGTGAAGAAACTTTCAAGTCAATTAAAAATGCTCTAAAGTCAGACCTCGTACTGTGTCACTATAATCCCAAACTACCACTGATCTTGGCCTGCGATACCTCTGCTTATGGTGCAGGTGCCGTTCTCAGTCACAAATTCCCAGACGGCACCGAAAAACCGATAGCATTTGCTTCCAAAACATTAAACGACGCTCAAAAGAATTATTCACAAATAGAGAAGGAAGCTTATGCAATCGTGTTTGCTATCAAAAGATTCTACATGTATCTCATAGGATCGACGTTTACGCTTCAAACTGATCACAAACCGCTCACTAGCTTACGACATCCCTCCAAAGCATTGCCACTATTGTCTTTGAGCAGGTTACAAAGATGGGCCATGATCTTAATGTCATTGTCATTTCAGATTGAGTTCCGAACGACGCATAGCCATGCCAACGCAGATGCCCTCTCGAGACTTCCTCTACATCAACCTAGCGAACGAGATGATCCAGATAGTATAGAAATCAAGAAGATCACCGATGTTTGGTTGTCTGACAGCCAGATGCCGGTAGCCGTGAATGATCTGAAGAGGGAGACTGCCGCAGACAAGGATTTGCAACTCGTACAGAAATGGCAAGCAACTGGTTGGCCAAGGAAAGTACCTAAAGAATTTTCAGAATATTATGCCAAAAGGTATGAAATAATAAGTACCAACGGATTGCTGCTATGGGGTCACCGAATAATAATTCCCACGAGTCTTCAAAATCACATCCTGGCTGATTTACACAAAGGTCACTTGGGCCAGGCCAGACCATACAGACCCGCCACGTAGATATCCAGTGAGGGACAGAAGACCGGTTCACCGTCAGAATCCTTTTGATTATGAAAACGAAAAGTATAGAAAGTCCGAACTTGAAGGGGGAGATGTTATGGTGTTGGGTTAAAATGTTAAAAGTAATAACTTTGGCGAGGATATGTTACTTTGCTGTACCTACTTTGTAATCATTCTATGCCAGAACTCGTACCTTATGTAAGCCACGGTTCGAGTGAAGTTTGTGTCAGTTTTGAATTGGTTATACATTAAAGTAGCGCATCACTACAGTCAGCTAAAGGGGGGGGGGCGACTAAACTTTTGCCCCGACTTTGTCCGATTGGCCTACTTTTTGGCGAAGTTATAGAGCATGGGTGTGGTCAAAAAATACTTTTTCGTTGGTTCTTAGCTGCCTTCCAGCCATGTGCAGGCGTCGCGTTTATGTGCCCGACCCCCCCCCTTTTTCACAACTACCAACATAATTAATTAAAAATCTCTGCTGGCTGCAAGACCGTAGCTCCAAGCTTGTCATTGGCCAATATGATTTAGCACATGTAGCCCTATCTGCGGAAAAATACTAGACGTCTGTATCTTATCTGCATCTGAGGGAATTACTGTTCAAAGTTCAAGTTTCGGCAAAATTTTGAAAATTTTTGGCTAACGAAACGAATATTTTATTATTGGTGCGAGCTATAAGGCTGTAATTTGGCAAATACAGAGGCCGTATAGGAGTACTCAGTTGTGCCAAATGGCAAGAAATTCTGCCGGGTGAAAAAATTTTTCTGTCAACTTTAATCTTTAAAAATTGACAAAATCGCCTATTTTGGGCAATAGTACCCCAGAAATCGAAAAAAAATCAAATTTTTTGAATTAAAATTTTTTGATATATTTGAACTCAGCGTGGTTGAAAACACACCCACAAACGATTTCAGCTCGATTAGTGAAGGTTTGCGACTTCTATGGCTGCAGAAAGCCTTTACACAGGATCCGACATACTGAAAATGGCGATTTTGGCGATTTTCGAAGATTTAAGATGACATAAAATTTTTTCACCCGGCAGAATTCCTTGCCATTTGGCACAAATGAGTACTCCTATAGGGCCTCTGTATTTGCCAAATTACAGCCTTATAGCTCGCACCAGTAATAAAATATTCCTTTCGTTAGCCTAAAATTGTCAAAATTTTGCCGAAACTTCAACTTTGAACAGCAATTCCCTCAGATGCAGATAAGATACAGACGTCTAGTATTTTTCCGCAGATAGGGGCACATGTGCTAAATTATATTGGCCAATGACAAGCTTGGAACTAGGGTCTTGCAGCCAGCAGAGATTTTTAATTAATTATGTTGGTAGTTGCGAAAAAGGGGGGGGGTCGGGCACATAAACGCGACGCCTGCACATGGCTGGAAGGCAGGTAAGAGCCAACGACCAAGTATTTTTTGACCACACCCATGCTCTTTAACTTCGTCGTAAAGAAGGCCAATCGGACAAATTCGGGGCACCCCCATTTTAGTCGCCCCCCCCTTAAGGTGGTGATTCCTTTTGGGCACATATTATTGGTTGACTGCACAAATCAAGATGAAATTTGATGAAACTTTCCAAAATAAGTTCTTTTAGCATTCTAACACCCTCCGCGCAATCGCGCTTCAAAACTTCGACGTCTCCGTTCAGGTTTTTTTTGCCGATTTTTAACAGTTGGACAGTAGCTGCATAGCTATGATTGTATTCATTCGAAAGATCTTGTCGAGCTCTACATTTTTGCTTTTTGAAGCAGCTTTCTAGCTTTTCTCTATAGTGAGATATAGCTGATTTTCTTATTTTGGCGTTGAAAACTT
This sequence comes from Trissonchulus latispiculum, assembly GCA_030248195.1. Classification (NCBI taxonomy): domain Eukaryota; kingdom Metazoa; phylum Nematoda; class Enoplea; order Enoplida; family Ironidae; genus Trissonchulus; species Trissonchulus latispiculum. The sequence goes on from JASAND010010083.1 coordinate 15,986, forward strand.
GTCATTTTTGCAGAAATCAAATAATCCGCCGGCTTTTGTAAATTTTGTGGGGAGGAACTGACTTAATGACTCTTGTTACGCTTGATTAACTTTGAAGTGGCACCCTACTAAGCAGGCCGAAGAAATTTTACAGAAGAAAATTGGGAGATTTCTTTCCCCATAAATTTTACTTGTTTAATATTAAGTGCTTGGAAAACTATCAAACTTCAGAAATAATGTATTTAAATCTTCAATTCCTTTCATGGCAATCAAAAATTAACTTTTATGCTTAAAATTGATTGAAATATAGAATTGAATTTACACTAAAAATTAAATTACGACGAGTTTAATTTATGAAACACCTGGACCAGCTTTTGAAAAAAATTGTAGTTCGTATGTACTTTGTAATCAGAAAAACTTTACGTTAAGTTAAGTTCAATTGACATATAAATTTTTGTGAAGGTAAAAGCAATTTTTGAAACCCCCATAAATTTAAAACCGTCATGTTTTAAAAGAATTTTAAAGTTTTTCTGATTACAGAGTACATACGAACTACAATTTTTTCCAAAAGTTGGTCCAGGTGTTTCATAAATTCTAAATTAATTGTCTAAAAATTAATAGTCGTAATTTAATTTTTAGTGCAAATTCAATTCTTCATTTCAATCAATTTTAAGCATAAAAGTTAATTTTTGATATGATTGCCATGAAAGGAATTGAAGATTTAAATACATTATTTCTAAAGTTTGATAGTTTTCCAAGCACTTAATATTAAACAAGTAAAATTTATGGGGAAAGAAATCTCCCAATTCTTCTGTAAAATTCCTTCGGTCTGCTCAGTAGGGTGCCACTTTAAAGTTAATCAAGCGTAAATAGAGTCATTACGTCAGTTCCTCCCCACAAAATTTACAAAAGCCAATCCGCCATATCAAGGTGTCAATTTGAAGGTCTGATCGGGGCTGATTATTCATGGCATTGTAATCTTCTAAATGCTATCCCGAACGTTGCTGTCATAAAAAATGTAGTTTTTGCAAAAACATGACCAAATGTTTTCCAGCAATTGTGGAGCATTTACTATGCAAGCTAGAGGGTTACCACTTACTGGACGTGTTTAACACAAAAATACCCAGGGACCCTTTTTTAGTTGCCCGGATTGCTGCTTTTGAGCTAAAGTGGTCGCTTGCCAAAGTTGGGAAAAGTAGGCCAAATCCAGGTTGCGCATACATTTTAGTTAATTTCTTTATAACGACGAGCGGTTTCATAATAATTAAATAAGGATACCCGGCTATTTGATAGTGGAATCGAATGATATGGGCGACGCCTCATGAAAAAATTTGCTTTAGTCTGCAAAACATCTGGAAAATTAAATTACTTTGAAATAGCAGAAAAATAATTTCCGAGAGCTAAAGTTTCGTTCATTGTATTCATTAGAAAGAGAAAATATTAAGTTCTATTTCAATATAAAAAAGGCTTCTTAACTCCTAGGAAGAATTCAAAGTTGATGTCTCCAAAAGGAATCACCACCTTAAGGTGGTGGTAACGTTTACTGCAGTCACTTTTAAAACGTTCAATTGTTCAATTCAACTTGTTCAATTTAAGGACTTCTAGAGCAAATGATATATCATTCTAAAGCTTGAAATGAGCTTGAACTTTTAGTGACATAGTCAAACTTTATGTAACTAGTTTTTATAGTGATCTATGCAGTGGAGACCATTTACGATTTTTAAACATGAATTTCAGAATTCTGTGCATATATCGATCAAACTTTAGTATATATATTCTTGCACACATTGTGTGTTTGTAGTTTTTAGTTTTGGTATACCGTTGTCGAATGTTGTTGTTACATGTTTACAATCCTAGATTACAGGTGAATACTGGTGGTGTGCGACGTTGGAGAAATCTACGGTCCTGACCAACTGAAAGATGAAGTAGCGATTACAACGGTTTATTAAATAATATTTTCAAGCTCAATGACAATTCTTTCGAAATACAAAGTTACAAAATACAAATACAAGCAAAATAGAGAACTTGAACTTCACAGTTGATTTGACTTCAGTTGAGTTGCTAAAAATCTGGAAATTTTGAAATCGGCTAGTTTTTGACCCACAAGGATCTTTAATCTCGTTAATCTCTCGGAATGTGGAAAACGGAAAAATTAGTGCAGGAGCAAAGGTATACAGTTTAACGAGCTCATTTTATTGAGTACGATTTTGACCAATTTCAAGCAACTCTATGGGGCCATTAACTACTGCGGCAAAAATCAAGAATTTTCACATTCTCGCACAAAGATTCCGGGCTTGTTTCTAATGTGTTCAGGGACACCTAAGTAGCATATTATGTTCTTGAAAGTTTCAGGCATTTCGGAATGCTTTCGCGGAAGTTATCCCACGAATATGGGCAAGTTAACCAGCCCCTTAAATAATCGATGTTGTTTTCTTGCACTTGCGGTTACGATAAGTTTCAGGTGAGATGGGCCAAATTCTTATTTCAGAAATATTTCTAGTCTGTATAATGAATTCAATAATTGTAGCCATAGTAATCCCAAGGAACAATAAGCCAGTCGGGGACTGTCCACCGTTTACAGGGATGATTTCCCAACCATTCCGTAATCGATCGAACCACCAATAGAACATCACAGTTCATGGATCCCAGCACCAACACAATGTCAATGAGAGCGATTTACGTGGCTTCATATATTTTCTGGCCTTGCTGTTCAAGATTCCGCCTCTAAGTACTCCTATCTGCAGTGGTTCATCTACTTCCAACAAGATCGTTATCAGGTCGTCCTGGTCAGTGTTCTGTTATGCTGGAAATAAAATTGAGGCATTGGATTTATGTCGGTTAAGAGTTTATGTAGTGTCCAAGCTTTTGTCACAGTGTGTTGTACGACGTCTGAGATCAGCAGCCACGTTGGGAGAAAGTAGTTCCACTTTCAACAAATAATTCAATACGGGCATCTGCTTTCATGCCACCACATAATAAGAATAAATTTTCATCAACAAGGTACAGAATATGAGGAGGAATCTCCAAAAAGCGTTTGACGCTGGAGGCTTCGTCCTAATCATCTTCCATGGCACCGACCATAGCCTCCACGAATTGCATACTGTTTGCTTGAGCAGATTTCAAATTTCCTGTTTACTCTTAGATTTAAGCTTCGTTATATTTCATCTTCGTTTTATTGATTTTCAATGGCAGGTCAACTGTGGCAGACGAAATATAAAGCTGAGGATTATATATTTTGTTGCCGTTACTATTGAGCTATGCTAAGCTCTAACATGGGTAAATAATGACGGAACATAACTAACTTAATGCACCTTGATTTTTAAATTTCATTTTGAATGGTTACGCCTTCTTCCTTTTTCATTAAAATCCCAGTTTCTGTTCGTGGTATTGAATATCGGTTCAGAAAGAAGTCTCCGCTGACTGCATCGCATTTCTGCTTCTCACTTTTCTGGCCTTAAGGGGAGGTCACTTTTTTGCCGATTTTTCGACCATCTCCGATTTTGATCATTTTTAGATATTTTGTAGTCCCCATGGGTCCGCGAAACAAGACAAGAGCGTTTTGCGAAATATTGCTTCTATCGTTCTGTACAGGCCCTTAAAGGTGACCTCGACATGTGTTAAACATAGGAAAATGAAAAAGTTAGGATAAAAAGTTTGTGGCAGAAAATTTTTTCGCTGTATAAGAGTCAGAACTCTAAAACCTTTTCAGAACCATTAAGGACATATTGTAGAGTGCAGCTATCTCCTCTGAAGCGATTCAGTTCAGTACTGGATTTTTGGCGAATTTTTAATGTCAGAATTTTGGAGAGTCGGCTATTTTTGGACCATGAAAAACAAGACCTACGGTACTCTTTTGCTTGTCCTGAACGATTGGCAAAAGCTACAGAAACGGCCAATAGATAGCTGCACTCTACGCATAAAACCACGTCTTATGAAAGTACTCGCATGTTTCTATCATCTACAGTAGGCTCAAAAAACTTGTCACAAAAACAGCAAATTTTGCTAAAAATGGCCAGTTTTCATAATTTTCACATTCCTTTGATAGTTTCTCACTTATTATGTGGTAAAAAATCACCAAACTTGGAAGATTAATTAATATATCTATGTCTGTCACATAATGTGGCCAAAATAAATGCGTCAATATTGAACATGCTGCTGTGGCGGCACCTTTGGTCTTTATAGGTGAAAAATGTCAATTTTAAAATTTTTCCAAATATAGACAAAATGGGTATCAATCGATAGCTAATGGAACGAGGAGCAACTTTTCTCATACAACCATGGGTCTAAAATGTTGTCTGTGCAAGATAAATCTAGTTAAAGTTATACTGGGAAGTCTTGCAAGGTTAGGTATGTGCAGCACTCAAGCATGCATTATGAACGCCTGGATAGCTGGCCTTGAGCCACGTCTGCACTTAAAAATTACCTTTGTAAAGGCATTAATTTGGTGTATCGGCTAACCCTGTTTTCGGTCGCGTTAAGTCTCCACGTGACCTTGCAGGGCTCATCACCGGAATGTTCAAGTTTTCCGGCTTTGAACCTGAATAACTCTGCCACAGTTCGATTTCGAACGCTAATATTCTAAGTTATTTTTGAGAACATATGGGGGCATATTAGGTGTGAAAATGAGCGAAATCCGTGACAATCGATTTTTTGACCAAAGTGACCCCCCCTTAAGTAATAAAGGCAGTGAATGGTTTGCTAGATTCGTCAAGCTCCACTTGAAAAATATACCCTTTAGATCCTGTTTAAAACTATGAAAACTTTTGAATATTTCACTGATGCCAGGTAGTGAAAATTTTATTTGAAATGATAGCATCATCCAGTGGTTTCAAGTCGCAACACATCCTAACCTTGGCATTATTTGGAAAATAGTTAGCATTCGGTGAATCCATTCAGATATGCCTGTTTTCTAAATAATGCCATTTTGTTCAGGCTGTATACATTCAGGCGCCATCTGATTTTTAAGAGAATTCTCGACTCTCTTCAGTTTCAGCAACATATGAATTATACCTTCCTTAGGGGGGGGGGGGTCGCCGGGTACTAAACTTTACAGTCACCGATTGCGCTCATTTTTGTATATAATATAGCCCCATATGTGTCCAAAAACAAGACAAATTTTTAGAGTCCAGGGTCATTCCAGTTAAGAGATATTGCAGGTCAAATCCCTACAATTTTGTATTTACGCCACTATGCCTCTCTAGGGACTCGAAGATGTACACATAGGATGACAGAGACTACGGCATGGCCAATATATCAAATTGAAGCCTCTATCTGGGGCTATTTATTGCTGTGCAAGTGACAATGATACGATAAACAACGAGCGAGAAACGGTGTTTGATTTGATTTGATTTGATTAAGCTCGTTCCGACTGTTATTTACTTCAAACTTTAATGCGCTTTTACTTTCTCTTACCGCTTCGCTTTGAAGAGACTTGGTGCAAGAAGATAAAATGTTCAGGACATCGAGAGTCTCACTTTAATATAAAATTTGGCTATATTTGAAAATTTGCCATTTTTTGACTAAGGCCACCGTCATGGCACTGAAGCATGCGTGCACAGTTAAGCACCAGCAATTGCAGTGAAATTTAGCACACAACTTCTTTTCATATGTACAAATTGGGACACCGAATTTGGTTGGAGCTCCGCTTTCACCGGACTTATAGACCATTATATCCAAAAAATTGAGAAAATGACGTATTTTGAGGCGAAACGCCAACGCGGTAACCAAAACTGTGAACTAGGGCGGGGGGGGGGGGGAAGCGCAACAGTGTTGTTGCATTCTTTTCCAACTTAGCAAATACATAGCCACCAGGCAAAAACTATTGCTCAGACTCAGAAAAAGCTGTAAGCTTAGTTGGAAAACTCGGTTTCACAGTTTCACAGCCAAGCTTACAACTTTAGCTTATACTGAGCTAACGTAAAGCTGAATCGAAAATCTGATTTTATATTCGTGCTCAGCGCCCCAGAAAACCCCTGTATGCAAGTTTTCAGCTAAATTTTTTCAAAATATTTTTTGGTTCCCCTTGGTCCCCCCTTACCAAACAAAAATTTGAATTTGTTTAAATTTTAAAAATTTTAGAATTTTTGGATTTTTGAAGTCATCAGCCCACCCACACCAAATTAGTGATAAGCACCCACATTAGTAAACCGTACGATTAGACTGGGCGGGAACCAGTACGTACGTTGGCAGGCGACTTTAGAACAGCTGCTTGCGCTGTGTGAACTGTCTGTTATAATGCATATTAATAACGGTCTGTTGCTCAATCATTGTTTTGTCTAATATGCACCTGTTTCATAACAATGTTGTATTTATCGGCCTAACACTGTTCCATGACTAAAGTTTGAATTCTACCAGTTTGTATTATGCATTGGGCGACTTGGTGTCCGTTTAAAAAGTCAAAACGCCTAACGGCAAAACGTCAACTGACAAAACGTCTAGATTTTTCAAACTTGTGTGACCGTCTAAAATCGTTTTCTAAAGAAAGCAAATCAGATTTACTGCAATTTTAAAGTAAACCTATTTTAAAACAATATTAAATTAAACTTTACGTCTAGTTTAGTGTTTTATTTTAAAATTAAAATTTACAATATGCTACATTCTAAAACTGCTTCTCAAAATTTTAGAACTTCAATTCAGATTTAAAAATAAATTAAAATTTAGATGAAAACTGTAAAGTTTTAGTCCGGCTTGAGTTTCCCAGATTATGAATATCCATGAATATCCGATTTCTGGAAAACTGGACCATTTTTTGGGCTAAAAATGACCCTTAGAAAACTTGACCTTGATGCACACTAACCCAAAGGCACACACAATTTTTGACCCAAGAGTCAGTGTCCCAAGCAAAAATACCAATCTAAACATCCCATGACGCAATTTTGACTGATTATATGCTTCTGTCAAATCACGTATATACTGAAAACGAAGAAAACTCAATACAAACAAAATTTTACAAGTTATTAAAAAATATCAAGTATGTATTAAATCAAAATCAGCTAAACTTGGGAGAGTTTAGACGTTTTGAATGTGTGACACAATCTTGAAAAATTCAGACCTTATGTCAGTAGACGTTTCGTCGTTAGACGTTTCGTCGGTAGACGTTATGAACGTTGACGTTTTGGCTTTAGACGTTTTGATAGGGAACCGGGCGACTTAGCTCTACTTCAATCCCAGCTAAAGGGTTTTGCAGCGGAAACGTCAGCCTCTCAAAGTTTTGACTAAATTTATTAAGGCCAATCATGAGCCTAAAGACGTCGGTAACTCCGTTAAATTTGAGTGGGTGCACTGTTGTCCAATATTCAAAAAACAAGAGAAAACAAATTTGTGGAAATTCAGCACAAGCAGATACAGAGAGCCGACTGATGTTGCGCACTGTTGCGCAATGTATGTTTTTGCTATGCCTCGTCTGAGACAGTCGTCGTCTCAGCACGTCGTCATCATTTAACATGTTGCCTAATTAACCTGCTGCTTAAATACCGTAATGATTTACTAGATACATATACGAACTTGTGTTATAGCTCAGTTCAAATTTGCTGTGCTGTAACCCCCGTGCCTCCATCCGAGTTGTGAAGCACGATGTGCACTGTGCTTTACAACTGCATTTGTGAAGCACGCTGTACCGTGCTTCACAACTGTAGTCGTGAAGCACGCTCTAGCGTGCTTCACAACCAAAATTTGTAGCTGCTCACTGCTGCGACTAACAACGCGTGCACGTTCAGCTGCCTTTTATACCCAAAAGAATGCAAATCAGTATGCAAATTAGGTATCTGTGAACACTATTAAAACAACCAAACCACAAATGAATCAATATTTTAGTAACTGTTTCAAACCAACCATATATGGCCAGAATGGAATCCTTATTAAAACATTGCTGAAGTTAACGTTCTGCACATACTCACTGATGCAAACGCTAATCTAATCTAAGTCTAATTCAAATTTCCGGTATTTTAAATTTGAACTATGTTATTTCACAACTTTGCACAAATTCTCGCGCACCATCTAATTTACGGACACGCCAAGCAAAACTGCAAGGGGTTGTGAAACCCGAGTGTTTCGTAAAGCTTAGCACTCGAATTCTTTTGTGGTACTCGAGCTCCGCTACGCTCCGCCCTCGTACCACAAAAAATTCTCGTGCAAGCTTTCACGAAACAATCGGGTTTGTAATGCACTCGTTTCGCTCGTGCATCACAACCCCTCGCAGTTTTGCTTAGCGTGCCTGTAAATCAGCTAGTGCACTCTATGTTGTGCAACAACCTATACTCATTTAATGGCCTTTATTTCGTAATCATGTCGTATTTATAAACTTATAAATCGACTTAACCATTTTGTATAGATAACATTGAATCGTGCCACTGTATATGCAAAATGTATACATGTTCTGAATTCTAACTGCTTCCTGGACACCCCAGACACCTAAGAAACTCTCGCGCTCGTAAACTTTAGAAGCCCTTTCTTTTGCACACACGTTAGCAAGCACTACGTTAAACTTTCTTTGCGGTTCAGCTTCTCACGTATGCATCTGCCAGTGTGTAAGTATATATATGAGTCGATTTCTGCAGATAGAACGGACAACCTGAAAAAACCTCTTATTTTTTTCGATTTTTCAACACCCAAAATGCGACCGAAAAACCGCCTCGCAGTAATAAGTTCTCTAGCTCGAGTAAACTTACTTCGCACTACTCTCGACTGGTGGGGTCAGTAATCTTAAAGCTGCAATTTTCGTAGACTACATGACAGCTGGAAAAGAACGCCTTTTGCATGGCCATAGTAGAGCTCCATGAACCATTTGAGGACCAAAAGCAGCATCGTACCACGTCTATGTCTTTCAGTACAGTGGAACAAAGTCAAAACGTAAAATTGGCCATTTAGCTGCTGTGGCAAAATCCCAAAAATGGACCTTACTCATTAACGGCTCATCAAAACAACCTGATGTTTGTAGGTTTTGCTAGGCATACTAATCCTAATCAACTGGCATAGTAAGAAGAAAATCGATTTTTCAAGGTTGTCCGCTAACAACGACTCCAGATCTGAACCACTCAGAAATCCACTCATATATATGCACTCCAACCACCTCAGCTGAATTCTGACTCACACGCTGAAATCTAACAAGCAGATAATTTTTAAAAGTAGACTTAGTTTTTAGCAAGCTGACAAGGAAATGCCATCAGTTTCTTAGCTGCCAAATAAAATGTTCGAATGAGGACATTCGCTTTAGAAAGGGGACGATTGTAACCAACACTAATAGAATTATTACATGCAATTGTAATTAATGACAGAATTAATATACATGCACAAAACAAGACCAAGCTACTTTAAACGCAATCCACAGCTATATATTATTCATTGCAGTTTTCCCAGCTAACTTTCCTAATATTTCTGAGTCAGAAACGGTGTGTTAAGGTAAAAAAATCTTATTGGCAAGTTTTCAAAATTACAAAATTGGAGGCCAAAAATATCTCGTGACTTTTCAAATTAAAGCAGCCTCCTGAGAAAAGTTAATAGAGTAGAAAGTTCATTCGGAGAATTGAACAAACCTACGTAAGACTTTGTGCGACTTTTCACCGAATGGGACCAGCTTACGTAAGAGCTAAAACTACGGCTAGCAAGAATTCAGAAATTTGAGTGCGCTGACGCGTGGCGTGAATGATGTTGTGACCAGGGCTCGGGGCTCAACAGTATAAAAGGGGAGCAGTCAGCAGTTCAGTCTCAGTCGGGTAATAGTGTTGATGCAGCAAGTGCCGACAGTAGGTGTACTGAAATAGTTGCTATAGGGCTGGCGCCCGTATGTTAATATACCCTGTCTGTTAGAGCTTTGCACTATTGCTGATTGTTTGTGTCTGGTGACTTTTCAAATTAAAGCAGCCTCCTGAGCCAAGAAAGTAGAGTAGAATTGAACACACCTACGTAAGACTTTGTGCGGCTTTTCACCGAATTGGACCAGCTTGTATATGTGAATATACCCTAGCTGTACGTCTGTTGGAGCTTTGCACTATTGCTGATTGTTTGTGTCCCCGTTTCGTTAAGTGGACTACTACAATAAAGGTAATTGGTGGCGTATATATATCCAGCAAACCATAGCTCGGCGTATTTTCAAGGTGCTGTACTTTAGATGATTAGGGACCGCGACTGGCTGGGATTCGAAACGTACACTAGCCGGTCACAACACAATCAGTCTTACTGAAGCACAATTAGTCTCACTGATGCACAATTAATCTCACTGAGGGACAATTATAGTATAACCTTTAGGCAAATAAGATTGTGAAATTTGTTTTATATAGTCATAAGCAAATGGCCGCATACATATATTACTGGAATCGTTGCTGCATTCTTATTTTTTTAAAATAGATCAAAACATTCTGGAAAGTGTGAATTTTTAAAGTTTTATTAAGGGTTAAGAAGAAGATTAAAGTTTTGAATTTTCGTTTAAACTAGAATAAAGATTTAGACCGTAAATAACAATAACAATGACTACTTGGTCGCGAATGTATTGGAATAAAATCCGAATTTTAAATAGATGTAGAATGCAAATTTGAATTAAAGTAGGAATTTAAAATTGAAAACCATTTTCTTATTTCTTGGCAGAGCGGGTGTGGAAGAAGATTTTCCAATTAGATTATTTCTGAAATTAGAAATATTTTAAAATGCAAGTAGGAACCTACAAACGTCTAAAACTATAAACAAAATGCTTCCAAACTTCATTGCTTAGTTATAACGCAAAAATTACCTTTACACACTATTAATGTATGTACATACATAGCTTACTTCTTAACAGATTAGAGTCAGAATCTACGCTTAGTTTTTGATATAATTGTGCATCAGTGAGACCGTTTTTTGCCTGTGTGAGACTCGCTGTGCCTGAGTGAGACTATTTGTCCCTCAGTGAGACTTGTGCCTGGGTGAGACTATACCGATTGGGTCCTCTCTGCAGTGAGACAGTGTTGTCTCAAAGCTATTCTTTGGAATCGGTCCAATTCTTCTTCTACCTCCTGTTTAAAGGTACCGATCAACAAAGAAAGGCAGACAACAAATTATGCACAGATCGATGTCCGCTTGACGAATGGTCAACGTGTGGGAACAATCTGAATAGTTGCCTTTGTTTTCACTATGAAAGGGGTAGTTCGTTGACAATAGACAGTTGATTGGATGTCGAATTGGGGTTAATGATCTGTGAATAATTGGGTTTTCTGTTCGTTCGTTTCTTACATTTTATGTTCTTGAACTGTGCCAAATTCAAATAGGTAGAATTGATTATTTTTTCTGAGTACATTCACCAGTTGTGTTGAGTGAAGTAATGAGTTTGCTCTAAATTTAAGTCGGGTCGTTCTTGGGTTTATTAGGAGGAAGCCGCTTTTAATTAGCGCCACACACCTTAGATTTTTCGAACCCGTAAAACTTCCAATGTGATGCCCGGTCTGGTATTTGCAAACAGCTCGAAGATACAAAGTGGCCCTCAGTCCACGGAGTCCCACCAGGTATAATACATACCATAATATATATTATATATACATACACATATAATACATTTATTTCAAACTAGACACTCCTCTAAAAGCTCCTAACAATTTTAAATTAATATTGTTACTCGAACCTAAAATAAATAAAAAAGCTAAATTGTTTTAATCCAAAAATTTTACAACTGCAAATACATTTTCATTAAGGTTGTTAAGTTTATCCGGAACGCAAGACAAAAACAAATTACTTTACATTTCATTGGAAAGAGCATATGGCATTTTATAAGTATTATGATTTATATTTTAGATTGGATATAATCCGACAGCTGACCGCATGGCGCTGCAACGAAGATTGTTTATGCCTTGGACGTTCGCTATTCCTTGGACAAGCCTCCGAAAGTCTACTCGATTGGCAAAAACGAGGCCAAGGAACGAGGAAGTAGGCACCACGTGCATGGATGTACACTAGGGAGGCATGAGCACGACTTTATAGGCTTTAACAATAAAACGGATTACCTCGCTTTGGCCCGCAAGATCTACCGCCAAACACTAATAGGTTTGGGAACGTCCTGCGTTTGCAAACTATGCGGGGTAAGTATAAGTCGGTTGCCGCAGAATTCGGAAATGATCTGATGATGAATGGCGTGGCTATCACACATGTGCGCAAGGTCGTCATTACTGACGACCGCTCGCATGAGCTGAAGTATATATTTGACTGCCTATCAAAGCTGCATCGCGAATCAAGGTTAGTGGCGTTACAGTGCATCTATATGTTACGAACTATGTGAATAATTGCCCCATATGCATATGGGGCAAGCACTTTTGCTCCATATGCATATAAAGCAAGTTCTTTGTCCCATATGATATGGGGCAAAACTTTCTGTCCCATATACATATGGTACAACTTCTTTGTCCCCTGTGCACCTAGGGCAAAGATCTTTTGCCACATATATACCATATAAAAGTATCGGAAATTCTGTGTTTGTGTTTCTTATTTTAAACATTTGGTAATGCAAAAATCTTGTTTAATATTAGAGTTGATACAGTACGAAGCCTGGAAGTCAAAAATGCATTTAAAATGATTAAATTTTCAAATTAAAAAGTCTTGAACTTGAACTTTATACACTGCGAATTTCGCTGACAAATATTTTTGCAGATTAATAGGAAAGATTAGTTTGTTAGGTGCATAGGTTAACACGAGGGGGGTATGGGGGGGTCCAAGCCCCCCCCCCAACCCGGACAAGGTACAAGCCCTATCCCGCTTCCCGCTTCGCCGGAATTTTTTGCTGAACTTTCCTATTATTTCCAAAAAATCGATCAAAATTTTGACATTTTTTCTAAAAATTGGCAATTTTCTTCAATTTCTTTAAAAATTTTGAGCTTATATTACTACCAGCCTTAATTTATGCTTGTGCTGCAAGCCCCTTCGAAAATTTCGATTCAAGGTACAAGCCACCTCAGAATTTTCTTGGGACAAGCCCCCCCTTTATTGGGTGATATATCTGGTAACAGAATTGAGTGGTGCGAACAGAACTGGTGCCAACAGAATTGAGGGATACATCTGGTAAAGGGCATCTCCCATGTCTGGGGCCTGTCCTTTAGTTCCTTGTTGTGGTTAATAAAGGGGCCAAGGGGAAGACCGCCCCTTATCCCTTAGCAAGACCGCCCCATCTGCCACAGTTATGACAACAAGTCCAGGTGTGGGGTCTTGCTGGTTAATTATGGAAATTAATTGCCTACCGGTAAGCTCTGAACATGCCTTTGTGAATCTTCTCAACCTCCAAGATGGGCATTATATACCTAAAAATAAAATGTTTTCATTTGTCAACGTTTTTTAGTAAGAATGATATTAGTTGTCCAGATTTTAGTTTCTGTCTAACTTTCAGACACAATCATATGAATTATTTACGAGTTTAGCTTGAACAGTAGGCAATAAAAATGGTTTAAACTGGAAACTAGCTTCTTTTGCTAGGAATACTAGGTGTATAAGGAATACTGCAACTGCTCATAAAGCAACATATTGTAAAATTGCAGTACCTGTCAGGTGCATGATATTCACCCTTAATAGCCTTGCTTGATGTTTTGCGTTTATTAGTACGTAAGCATCATACAATAGACCTCTCGTCATTCTGTGTCATGGATTAGTTGACAGCTTACTGCATTTTGTGTTGGTGGTTTTTAATTTAGTTAGGTATGTACTTAAATACTTTAGCAGTACAAACGGCTCACTGAAACGTTGAATTATTGCCCAACAAGCGATAAATGATTTGAATGTTAACACTCTCTCACTAGGGATGATTTCATATCTGGATGTCCTTCTACTTTGCTTTTATCCGCTTATATATCCAAAACTTAAAAAAATTATTCAATTTAGTTGAAATTGTGTTTTATATGGTATTTCGCTGCGTTGTGAATTTCCTTCATTAAGACGAGGTAAATAGATTAAAATATGTTTCAGAACACTTCTTGAAAACTATTTTCTAAAATTTTTTGAAATTTTGGTCAGAAGATTGAATGTTCTTTGCTAAACTCGAAATGGCAGATAATACGAAAGGTTTGAACTTAACCAGTTTTCTCAATTTGTTTTTGGTTTTCATTAAAGCTAAAAGCTATTCCAAACCTTCTAAACATTAGACAACCAGGCAGGAGCTCCAGAGACTAGTTCTCTCTGGGTAAGAGCGCTCACATCGCCCATTGGCTCTCTCCTGTTCGGACTAAGGCTTCGGCCTTAGTGACTGCAGGCAGGCGTTTTTCATTATTTTTCTATGAAAACTCCTAGTTTTAAAACGTCGTTTGGACGTGAGCCTTGAGGTGAAATTCCTCAATAACCGTGAAACATACGAATTTATCTGGATCCACCACTAAATGAAGCAGACATAATTAGTTACAGTCGGTTCAGTTGCGTTTTGTATGAAATTAAAGCCACTTCAGCTTCTTTGAAGATTGCGCATAATTATGTAATATTACATTTGGTTGCTGATATTTCAGCATACACTCAAAATTTGTGTCGATAGAGCGCTAAAACAATACAGGTTAATGGTTTGTGTAACGGCACTATTGGTTTGTGTAACGGCACTTTTGGTTTGTGTAACGGCACTGTTAGTTTGTATAACGGCACTTACGGTTTGAGTAACGGGAAAACACAAAATAAAACATCCGTAACATCGGAGAAAGTAGGAAGCATGTTCATACAATAGATGCAATAAACCCCCCTAATTTGATAAATTAAGTATATAAGCTAAGTAATTAATATAATATTCAAACAAACATAATTGATATTGAAATGGAAATTAAGTTAAGTTGTAAAGCGTTTAAGGGGGGCTACGAATTTCACTAAAAGTTCGATGTTGGAAAAGCTAGCTAGTCTTTTGCCACATAATAGTATTAGGTTTAGTGTAAAATAGTTTAAAGTTTGAAAGAATTCCATGCAGAGTAGCGTCCTGTGGAGCCATCAGAAGTTGGTGTTATCGGTCCAAAGCTAGACATGACACGTAGACAAACTTGGCCTCGCCCTGGTCACTATGTGCAAGGCACGGTACCAAAATTTTCAGGAATTAGTTCTGACATACCGTGCTTTGATATCGTGTAAAACAATCTCTAGACCATTACCTGCTTTTCTGTGCTATACGATCAAAGTGCGAAAAATAGGGTGTTGTAGGTCTATACGGGTGGAGGTTAACTAACTTCTAATGAGCGGTGGTTTACCAAATGAGTCAAACTTTGCTGCAATTAATACTCCAAGTATCTGTCTTAACTTTGGTATAAATGACGTGATTTCGTTAATCCCTGCGTTCGCAGTGCTGGATTATATTATCGATATTGTCGCTGTTATTTGGTGCCATTCCGAAGATGAGAGCCAATTACTCCAAAGCACTGTGGCAGAATCGGCTGAAACTTTGCACATTACAGGCCAGTGAGTGTACCAAGATGTGCCGAAAGCTATGTCACTAAACCTCGCTCCAATATTTAGAAATTCTAGATTGATTTCTCAAAGTATGGATGGCGATCGCTCCAAAAAGCTCTAAGACAGTTGTAAGCGCATACTGAACGACGGAAGCGTCATATCGAAAAACGGATTTTATATTCGGATTCAGAAGGTCAAATAACCCCTATAAGCACCTTTTCGGCAAAATCGGAAACAAAAAATTTTTTGACCCCATTTTTACTGCGCTTAGCTAGCTTTTCAGGCCTAAAAATAAGGATTATTTCTTAACAAAAAGTTTGCTAGCACACTAACCAGAAAACCAAAACCCTTGAAACTCACAGACAGTTTGCCCCTATTAGAGCCTAATATTTGGTAAAAAGCTGGGGTAGGCTAGGGGCTGTCAATTTTATTAGATCGAAAACGGCTCACGGTCACTTCGCAACTTTTTGCCAAATTGCAAACTTTGAGCTGTTATAGCTGAAGAAGGACATCCAGATGTGA
>JASAND010010084.1:0-18190 GCA_030248195.1 Trissonchulus latispiculum
GTTGCCCGTCGAGGGCATTTTCCCCCCTAGTGTCTGACTGAATTTTTGTTGTTTTATTTATTTTTTGTGAATACATCTCGTGTTTTAGAAGCTTCGATCAAGCTGGTTCCTGGACGTCTCAGCGGTATCAGCAGCGATGAGAGTGTAAGCGTTGGCTGTGAAGTGGAAAACAGTGACCCAGATGTGGACGGTGACGCCAGCTACAAATGGTACAAAATAGAGCCCAGTGGAAATCGCAAGGAGATCGGCGACGCTTCTGGACGGTATATAATTCCTTCATAATATTATGTATTATACATGTATAAATATACGTATTTGATTGTATGTAAAAGTGTATGATAGAGTTCTCATAAGCGTGATGTCCACTTTTAGGTTCAATAAAAAGTTTGTACAGTACAGCTTTATTTTCACAACAAAATCGATCAGATGACTGGCTTGCTGACTTCTGATTGGAAATCACTGCGTTAGCGTCTCAAGCGTGACTTACGTAATTGTGCTGGCAGAGTGCGGAGAAAGCCCACTCATTGACTTCTGTCCCCTACTTATCCATCTATGCCGACCTCTCCCTCGGGCCAAACAAAGAATTTTCCATTAAATAGATAGCAAACTTTACTCAAACCCCTGTGCTTTGACATCGCTTTTTGCTGACAATAGGGAGACAATTTTTTACGTGCTACGAGTAAAAACTCGCAAAAAATGGCTTCTTTGAAGTGTTTTGATGCTACAATAGCAAACATGTTTTAAATCCAGTGCTGGAAAATTTTTCAGAAATGGACGATAAAATTATAAAATTGGCAATTTTTTGGGTTATGGGGGGAGGTTGAAATTTATTCTGTTGGGGCACTTTTCATGGCCGAAGGAGATCGTCGAATCGGTGACAGCTTCCCACCCACCCCTCCTTCATTAAAAATAAGTCAAGCAGCCTTGTGAATGATTATAGTTTGTGTGTTTTTCTGTTTTAGAATATCGGCGACTCAAGTGAATGGTCAGTATAGACTGTTGATTGTCTCCACGAAACCTGAGCCGGACAATGGCGATTATGAGTGCGAAGCCACGTTGTCCATCAGCGGTGCAGTGCTACAGAAACGAATTACCCTGGAAGTCATTGGTACGTATCCAATATATGTACAAGAAATAAAAATGCTCCTCTGGAACATGAAAAAGTAATATGGGTGATGGTGAGGTTGCAAAATCAAGAGAGGACTAGTCTTTAAAATGCTTAATATGGGGCTAGGTTAAAAAAAGAAGAGGACTAGGTTGTGAGCGAATTAATATGGGCACAGCTTCGCCGAACAACCCATATTCGCGGTTTGTAAATGTAAATTATTATGCATATTCACGATACATTTGGTTTATAGTTCATAAATAACCTACAGCTACGGTATGTGCTCGAGCTTTATTCGAACTTTTATTTTAGCAAACGTTTTCTTCGATAAGTGCTTCATACTAACCAGCGCATTTTACGTATCCATTTATACGGAAAATTTATATTCAAGAATAATTTAGGACTCTCCCACGATCTTCTATTTCCTCCTGACTTGGACCAATAGCTTTAGCATCATATCCTTAGACCTAGACCTCTCCTAGTAGTAGAGCCTGCGGTACTTCAACACAACAAAATGATGATAATTTACGTATATATTCCTAGCAGCTAGTCTAACAGTACATGCTAACAGCTATATTCGATTAGTGTATATATATTCAACTGCTTAAATTTTTTATTGACTGACATTGATAGCTCTAAGCTAAGACGAAACGTGGAATTCCGCGAATATGGGTTGTTCGGCGAAGCTGTGCCCATACGGTAAAATGGGGCAACAATGGCCAGTGGGGTAACATTGGCCACAACGGGGTTTTTTACGGAAACCGTTATGCTGCTCTCCTATGACTACCTCGATCAGTGCCTAACTTATATATTTCAAAAGTATAGACACTGGGCTTCTTAATAACATAAAATATAATGAGCATACCTTTGATACTGAAATTTGGGAACGATTTTAGCGAAATGTTAACTTTTTCAAAAGTGGTGATTTTCCATCTTCAAGCAAACTTTTAGACTGCTAGAAAATAGTCATCTTTATACTTTCAAAAGCAGCTAGTACTACCACGCAAGCGCCATTTTATTAAACATTTTTGCAACCAAAGCTGCTGCTGGATTATCTCTAATTTGAGGTGGCCAATGTTGTACTGATTACAATGAAAAATGGCCAAAGTTGCCCCAGGCCTGTCTCTGTTATGGCCAAAGTCAACTTTGGCAAAAATGAGTTTTTTGGAGCACTGAAAATCAGTATTAGTCAATGTTTCTGCAATAATTTGACTACAACCGGAGTATCTGTCACCACCGAAACACTTGGAGCGGTTTTGAGCGGTTTCAAACATCTCTAGAGGATGTTCTTCCTAAAAATATGTTTTATTGCGACGAAACCTGGGTGTTGGCGGGAACATTTGCTGAAAATAAACCACTGAAATTAGAATAGCGAAAGCACACACTGTACCGAAGTCTTGTAAAATATAGACCTCCCTCGAGCCTTGACAGAGTACAGCCAGTACTGTAGGTCAGCCAATTGGCTGCGATCTTTGATAATTCTGTTGTCGAAGCTTTTGCAGCTACTGGCATCCACCCTTTGGATCGGAAACACGTTGATATAGTAATCTGCATTGGTGAAACTGTCACCATTCAAGAACAGTGAAAAGGCAGCAAAAGCGCTACGCGCAAAACAGCGACGCTTCGATCTAGAACCTTCCAGTTAGGACATTTCACAAAAACGTTTGAAACGATGGACACCACATGCTACCACGATAGATCCCAGACCTCAAAGGAAAGGCAGAGTAAACCAGACATTTGAGACTACTATATATATACTTGAATTCAGGAAAGGTGAGTGGGACGATATGAAACATAGTGAAGTGTTAGAATTGGTCAAATCGGTAGTGTGTCCTTGACAACCAAACTTAAATCGCCAATATGGTCAAGGTGACAGGTCTTGGACTGAATATCCCCCTTTTTGCAATGAAGAGTTAAAATCAGTTCTAAATCACATAGTACTTGCAGAACTTGTCCAATCTCTAGAATCGCTGAAAGACCTACGCTGGATTCTGGCGGCTTATCTGCGTCCAAAAAAGCGCCAGTTTCCAAGCTATATACAAGCAGCGCGCAGGAATTGTGGATGTGAAATTTTTGGTAGAAGTAAAGATTGCATCAGTTGACTACGACTGCCGCTACTTTTGATGGCCTGCCAGGGAGGATATTATCATTTTGTTTGGAAAAAAGCTCCTGCGTATTCTAGGCGCAGATAGCTTACGCAAGCAGCACTAAATTTCGCTAAGGGCCCGATATCGTCTGTGGCAATATTTGAGGCAACTTTAAAATTCCTGCAACTTCAATGCCAAAATGACAGTTTGTCAGACAGATAGGCTATTCAGGAATGTACGAATGTTTGCTCAATTTAACGACTGTACAATTCAGTGTACAACTGCCAGTTACTTCTGGACAATTTTACTGTTCAATTTCAGTAATTTTGATAGATCCTGTGGTAATTTTGTCAACTCCAAACTTAATTTTTTTCATTCCAACGCCTTGTATCCGAGTTTAGGCTCAGTTTGTTTATTCTTTATGAATGCTTTAGAGATGGCGGTGAAATAACGTTGATTTCAGAATAATTTAATTGGATTCGGGCTGTTACGTTTCTGACAAGCAGCCATAAAATAGTTGTGGCCATAGTTACACCACTTCAGGGCCAACTTTGGCCACCACCCTTTTTTTGGTCTGAGCCATCGAGGGAACGCATAGATTGAAATTTTAATAGTGGTATGCTGGGCTGTATATGCCACCCACCTTTTAGGCATAAAACTTTTGTCGAGTTGCGTCTCATTTATAAATGGCACTGTTGGAAAGTTTGAAAATGGCCATTGTTACCCCATTTTACCGTATTAATTCGCTCACAACCTAGTCCTCTTCTATTTTTTAACCTAGCCCCATATTAAGCATTTTAAAGACTAGTCCCCTCTTGATTTTGCAACCTCACCATCACCCATATTACTTTTTCATGCTCCAGAGGAGCATTTTTATTTCTTGTCCTTCTGTCATTTTAAAGGATCCCTTTCCAGCAATGCGGTAATGGATACAAGGAGCTTGAACAGTACCATGCTAAACGAGCGTAGTCGATTTACAATATATGCCCCCAACAAAACGCCGAAAAACGCGGTTTTAAGGGTTTTGACCACTGGTCAATAGGCCCCATAGACCGTAGTGACCACTGGTCACTCCCTCGATTTCGGCAATATGCCCATTGAAACGAGCGTAGTGGATTTACTATATATACCCCAAACCAAACGCCGCAAAACGCTGTTTTACGGGGTTTGACCACTGGTCAATAGGTCCCATAGACCGTAACGACCACAGGTCACTTCCCTCAATTTCGGCAATATGCCCATTGAAACGAGCGTAGTCGATTTACTATATATGCCCCCGATCAAAACGCCGAAAAACGCAGTTTTAGGCCGTTTGACCAGTGGTCAATAGGACTCCTAGGCCGTAGTGACCACTGGTCACTTCCGTCGGTTTCGGCAATATGCCCATTGAAACGGGCGTAGTCGATTTACTATATATGCCCCCTACCAAAACGCCGAAAAACGCAGTTTTGGGCCGTTTGACCAGTGGTCAATAGGCCCCATAGGCTGTAGTAACCAGTGGTCACTTCCGTCGGTTTCGGCGATATGCCCATTGAAACGAGCGTAGTCGATTTACTATATATGCCCCCGACCAAAACACCGAAAAACGCAGTTTTAGGCCGTTTGACCAGTGGTCAATAGGCCCCATAGGCTGTAGTGACCAGCGGTCACTTCCGTCGGTTTCGGCGATATGCCCATTGAAACGAGCGTAGTCGATTTACTATATATGCCCCCGATCAAAACGCCGAAAAACGCAGTTTTAGGCCGTTTGACCAGTGGTCAATAGGACTCCTAGGCCGCTGGGCTTATTCTAGGGATTTTTTTCTTGGGGGGGCCCCAAAGGTCCGAGGGGCAAGGAATTTTTGGGGGGGGCGAAAATTTTTCGAAGAATATGCTAAAAATAGCGCTATTTTTCTGGCATATACTATAAAAGTTGATTTTCATAGCAAAAACAAGCAGATTTAGTGTTGAAAAGGGCAAAAATTGAGTAAAAATCTCCGGCGAAGCCGGAAAGTTTTTGAAAATTTGGCCTCCTGAGCGATTTTTTTTAGGGCAAAATTTGGTACCAAAAGGGGCGCCTACTTTTTTGGGGGGGGGCGATTTTTGTGGGGGGAACGATTTTGGGGGGGGGGAAGGGTGTTTATGGGAGGGGCCCCCACCCCCCCCCCCACTAGAATAAGCCCAGAGGCCGTAGTGACCACTGGTCACTTCCGTCGGTTTCGGCAATATGCCCATTGAAACGGGCGTAGTCGATTTACTATATATGCCCCCTACCAAAACGCCGAAAAACGCAGTTTTGGGCCGTTTGACCAGTGGTCAATAGGCCCCATAGGCTGTAGTGACCAGTGGTCACTTCCGTCGGTTTCGGCGATATGCCCATTGAAACGAGCGTAGTCGATTTACTATATATGCCCCCGACCAAAACACCGAAAAACGCAGTTTTAGGCCGTTTGACCAGTGGTCAATAGGCTCCATAGGCTGTAGTGACCAGTGGTCACTTCCGTCGGTTTCGGCGATATGCCCATTGAAACGAGCGTAGTCGATTTACTATATATGCCCCGGACCAAAACGCCGAAAAACGCTGTTTAGAGGAAGTTTTCCCAACTTTGACCCTGGGCGAGGAACCACGGGAGCCATGCTGACCAGTGGTCACTTCGGGCGGTATCGGCAGTATGCTCATCGTTTTCAGCGACCCTGATTTACTATATATGGGCACCACCCCAAGGCCGAAAAACGCCATTTTTAGTGACTTTTATGCCATTTCAAGTAAAAGTGGGACTTAAAAACTTTTCGCCCAAACAGGCCAAAAAAAATGCAAAGTTTGGGCCCATCTCCTGAAAGCTTGGGAGCAAAATTAAAAAATCCCCCTCGTTACTTTATGCACCCCTACTGGTAATTTTCAACAAAAGATACTAGACCTCTCCAGCTTCTACCCAGTTCTAGAAAAGTGTGACCAAAATTTGCGAAAAATAGCGAAAGTCCGACTTTGGGACCTTGGCACAGAGCCAAAATTGGCCAGGTGCCAAAATGACCAAAAAAGGTAGCATGGGGGGATCCTGTCTACCAACATATAATAGTAGTATGGTGCCAAAATGCCCACATCGTTCCAACACTTAGCCGTAAAATGCATTTCCAATAAGCGTTATTCACCGAGAAAAAAAACAAACGCACGGTAACTATCGCCTAGTGCAAAAATTCGAAGTTTCGAATTCGAACCAAAAGTATGGTGGTACTTGTAGTACTACTCGAGTTGTTTACGATGGTAACCTTTTTACCACCGCCGGACCTCTAATTAGCTGGCACCAGGCCAACACGGTCTCCAGGGGGCCGCGCAGACGCCTTTATACCCATATTATGTAGGGGCGCTATCGCGCCCCTACATAATTAGGGAGCATTTCCAGGACAGTTGATGTAGAAAATACTCCAGAATTGTTCTGTAAATTTTAGCTTCTCCTGAGTTTGTGCAATGATGAAGAGCAGGGAGGCCATAAAATACTATTGAATTGGCCTATTTTGGCAAAAATTTGAGCTCGCAAAAATCTAGGGGGGCAGAGATCCCGGGAATGGACAATTTTGGGAGGACTGTAAAAATGCTTGTTGTGTTGGTCAAATACCTTGCTGTAACGGATTTTCGAGTGGATAATTTTTTAATTTTTGAGATTTACTGTTGCGTTAGCATTTGTAAACTTTCTTCTGGAATTGCAGAAATAACATGTAGCTAGTCCTCACAAAATTGGAGTCTCTGTTTTTTTACTGATAATGCAAAATAAATATTCATGGCTTCAGTTAGCATGAACACTGGACGTTGATAACTGAACTTGTTTTAGACTACGTATATACATACGTATAGCGTATGTAGGTGTACATGATAATTGTGTACTGTTTATTTACGTATATGTCTAAAAGGCTTTCAGTGAAATTGTTTTTGTTTCAGACGCCATTAAGTTTGTTAATGCACCAGAGAAGCAGAACCCTATTGAAGGCCAGGAGGGACGAATTAATTGTGTGGTTTCTGGAGGTGGTGATATTAACACCATCTGGGAACGAGATGGCGCCAGAATAACTAAGGGTTGGTGAATCCTTTAGATTTTTGATAGTTTTGATTTCATTGTTTGATTATGCTGCAGGTTCTGTTGAATCTTGCTTCATGATATTATGCTTAGTTTTGTCCTAGCTTAACCGAAATGTAGGTTATGGGGTGTTTACTCATGATAACATTTGTTTTGTATTTTTAAGGCAGACTTGTGTTTGTCGGGGTATATACCTAAAAATGTGTGAATAAAATTAAAATTAATATTTCAAATTTTAGTCTAGGTGTGTATACTTTGTCTGATTTTTATTCTACCTTGTAGAAACAAATGAACGATTCTCCTTTGACAATGATGGACAGATTTTGATTATTTCTAATTATGTGAAATCTGAGGACGACGGTGCTTATGTCTGCCGACCAATACAGTTGGATACCGGGAAATTTTTGATTGGAAACATTGAAGTTACTGGGCACTGTAAGTCCTCTTGTAGTTCACCGTATTGGTAAAATTTTTTATGACGATGATTGTTGTATTTTATTGCGTTTTAAATTTTTTCAAAGACCTCCAAATCCTCCAAAACAAAGAATCCATGGTCTAGCCTCCCCTCTGTTTAGTTTTGCTAGAAAGGAAACTTACCTTAATTTAATTTTAGCGAAGCCATCCATGGGAGCATTTGTGGAATCGACAGGTTACGAAGATTCTGAGATTACCCTTTCATGTCCAGCTTACGGATTTCCTAGACCCACTGTTACCTGGTTTAAGGTGCCGAATTTTTGTTGTCACTAATATTTTATCTGACCTGTGAATGTTGTGGATGTTCATTGCTTCACTGAATTGTGTGATTTGCAGTTTACTAACATTTTTGTTCTTGTTTGTAGTTAGGTATCACATTCCCTTTGCACAGTATTGTGCTTTGCATCGTTAAATGTTCCTATCCTTCGTGGTCATAGTCAAAATAGTTTCTTTTCGTACGATCTTCCAGTAAAGTTAGAAGCGCCCACATTTCTTCAAACCGGAGTTTTTAAACCACCTTATTCCTGATTCTTTCAGCCGTCTCACCACTAACTACTTCCTGTTTTAGGGCACAGATTCTTCTGGAACCCCGATTGTTGCAAAGCCAGGCAAGTATGACGTGGAAGATGAAGGCCACAATCTGGTGATTAAGTCACTGACTACGGCAGACGCTGGCAACTATGCCTGTAAAGCAGAGAATGGAATACTGACGCCTGCGGAGACTTCTGGAAATTTGATTGTCAAAAGTAAAGCGCTGTTGAGTGTAGTTTCTAGGCTGTGACATTTGTGTCATTTTTGGCTTCATTGTTTTGCTTGAAATAATTTTATTATTAATTTTTCGAATGTGGGTGAGTAGGTAGGTGAAATTCAACGGATTCCATGAGGAATTGGAAAGAGTAACCAATGCTTGTATTTGGACAATCGTAAAGGATTTTTCTTTTGGTACGATTCCGCAGTAACTGCTTTCTGCTCATCTATTATCCAAAAAATGCCATATTGCAGGCAATAGGATAATACTCCACAGAGCGTGTCTAAACTATTTTCTTAAGTACGTATACACTAAAATTCATCTCACTATCCTACTTGCAGACACCCACTGCTATCTGTCCTTTCTTCCTTGTGAACATGGTTTTGAGTATGAGCGCTCCATTGTATTTCAAATTTTAATTTCATCTTCATTTTTGAGCGAATTAGTTTCGTATTGTTTCTATTTCAGCGAAACCAGTGGTTGTCGTAGACAGGGATGATGTTGTCGCAGAGCGCGGTAGCGATGTTGAGCTTGTCTGTACGGTTTCTGGGGAGGACATATCAGTCTCTCAGTGGCTGAACCCGGAAGGAATTCCTCTAAGTTTGGGGGAGGGTGTAAGTTTTTATTCTTCGTTATTTGAAGTATTTGGAAAAGAAGGTTTTGCAGTTCAGAGCTTTCTTGGTTCCCAGTTAAATGTAGTCGCTTCGCGTTACTGCCCAAGAGCTTCATAGTGCTGAATTTTTATTTCTGAATATTTGGTCGAAATTCTAACCGGCTTTGCCGCCCCCTCCCCCCCTTTTTGATGCAACTTGTCTTAGGACTTTTTGGTTTAACGTTGCAGCACAATTTCAACTGGCGTGCACCACCTATACCTTCTTTGTTGAGACATCACGTTACTGATGATTTGATATTACTGATGTGCATTGTGCTTTTTAACTATTCGTTTATATTTTAGGAAGATCCTGAACAATATTATACAAAGGCAGATCATGATCCTAATGAACTAACTCTACATATCAAAAATATTGATCAAGCTAAAAGTGGAGATTATCAGTGTTCTGGAACAAATGAAGCTGGCACTGTTTCGAAGACGGTCCCTGTTCGCATGCAACGTATATAACTATTTTTTCCTTTATCATTTTGATCGACTGTTTTTTATTTTTAAGTTTTATGTATTTATTTTTTAGAAATTGTAGTTTTTTAGAATTTGTTGTTAATGTTTGATATGAGCATCAGTTCTGGACGAAAAATAAGTAGTAATATACTTGTCTAAAATCTATACTCAATAAACTGTGGACTGTGGAGTCAGCCTTGGAATTGACAAAAATCTACGAATACTTTACTCAACAATGAAAGCGTTTCATATGACTGGAAAACTTTTGTCTCCAAACCTGAATAGCCGGTTTCTACACATTTTCTGTTGAAGAATAATAATTGCAAGTGATTGCAAATCACCTTTTCCTCATTAACGAGTTTTCAGTCATGTTGTTGTCCGGATATTATTATGATGACGTGTTTTAGACGGCCCGGAAGGTCTTGTGATCATTCCAAACGGAGAGAAAAAGTCGGCTGTGGGTAAACTGTTGGAGCTGTCCTGCGAGGTGAAAGCGGTCCCAGAAGCTACCCTGGAATGGATCGGGCCCTCTGGTTATGCCTTGGTCGAGGAAGAGGGACGGATTCAAATTGATGAGGAGGGGAACAACAAACTCAAAATGACTGTAAGAAATTTTTGAAGCTCTCGGGGGGGTATACCAGCAGTATTTAAAGGAAGAGGCGGCTCGTGTCCGACCCACTTCCTCTCATTTCTAACTGCGCAGAAAGTGTAAAATTTTTAAGATTTTTGGCCATATCTTCAGAAAGTTTCCTGGTGCTCCGACTCTTTCATCCCTGCCTTTTAGCCTGGGAGAAATGCAAAAACGAGAAATTTTTCTACGTATTTGTGAATGGTGTAAACTGCATATTTTAGATTTTGGCTCTGAACGATGATGATTTTGGTAGTTATCGTTGTAAGGCTGAAAATGAGGTTTCAGTTGATGAATTGTCCTTCGATCTTCTAAAAGTTGGTAAGTTTCACATTCAATGCGCGTGGCGTCTGTGTAGTTGCAGTCTTGCAACCAGTTACTGGTTATGAGTGTACATACTGAACCATTAATGCTTTTTTTATTTAAATTTGAAATAGGGCTAGTTTCTCAGAACCTTACGTACTGTCTCGATCATTTTCTGTAATTTGTGTTGAGATTGCTATTGCTATCCGTTTCATTTTTGGAATCCTCAACTTTGTATTTGCAGAGGTCCCGCGTAATCCGCTTAGTCTACGAGTCACTTCTGCCGAGCCTTCCTATGTGTCTGTGACCATTGACGATTGGAGTTATTCCGAGGGTGAGTCCGTTCCAACGCACATTCCGGACCAGGTGGATTATCAGATTTTGCCAGTCAGCTCATTTGACGGCAGCTCTTGGACAGAGGAACCGCAGACTAGCGACTTTTGTTAGTAACTTTTAGTTTATAATAGTGAAAATTTACTTCTCTTAAGGTGGTGAATGCTTTTGGAGACATGATTTTTAACCCGTATTACTCATTCGTTTCTTGGAATTAAAATGGATTTAGTTTGGCTCTGAATATAAGAAAAACGCGCTTTCTACACGATAGGATATTTAAACTGCCGAAAATAACAATTTTAAAAATTTCCAAAATTTGCCAATGTTTATGCATGTAGAATAGATTTTGATAGACTAATAGACTAATAGATTTTGATGCAACTTCTTCTTCTTCTGATGCAGCATTTCGGCGGCAGATAACCCGTGTTACTGTTACTAAAACCTGTGTTACTGTGTTACTAAAAACAACCAGCTCTTTCGATTGGAACGGTTTAAATGCTCTTGACAACTTTCCAAAAATTTTCTGAGTTGTTTTTCCCGCATATGGGTTTTTCCCAGCATTGGAGTTATCCCTTGCCAGTTTGGGACAATTTTTCTCACTAACGCCACACCATAGAGAGGTGTTCTATAGCTCATAAGAAAGCTTACGACTAGGTCTAGCTGCCTGTATAATCAGCATTTCGATATATCTAACCAAAAAGTAGTGGCCAAAAATCTGAAGAATAAGTTTTCCGCACTTGACTATAGCTATGGTGGTTAATTCATTGGTTAATTCAATTCTATGCTGCATCCATCGGTTTGTTTCTCCGTTGCTCTGGCAGAGCATAAGCAGGATTTAATCCTCCAGGCCTGTGACTTATTTTGCTGTTTTTAGCCAATGCTCCTGTCAAAGTATCAAACTTGGATCCGGAAACACCCTATGTTTTGCGAGTACGTGGCAAAAATATGGCTGGAGAGTCTGAATATTCGGCCCCGTTCTATGTCAATACCACCGAACCGGAAGGTACGTATGTAACCGGAGGTGCATGGTACAGGGTTCTAACAATTGGATGAATTTGTTGATTTATATACTGCTCAATGTCCTGTCTATATCCTGGGTGATTTGAATCTACCCGACATATGTTGGAGCAATCATGTTTTGCCTGTTAACCATATTGATACATTGTTTTATGAAACTTTGCTTGAACGTGGCTTTTGCCAGTATATTGATGAGCCTACTCATCAGAATGGTAATGTGTTAGATTTGGTACTGTGTAATGATCCTGTAAGTATTGGTGGAATAACAGTTGGTGAAGCTTTTGATACTTCTGATCATTTTATAATCAATGGATATTTCGGTCCATTCAACGTAAATTCGGACGTTGAATGTTTGAAAAAACTAAATTTCCGGAAAGCAAATGTGGGCCAAATTTCAAATTTCCTCCGTAGTATAAATTGGGACACTATTTTAGATTCGGCAGTTAACATAAACTCAATGTGGTTAGCTTTTAGAAATGTATTGCTTGAATGTATTAACCGATATGTACCGGTATGTAAGATAGTTCCGAAGTCTAACCAGAAATGGTCAAATGCAACCGTAAAAGCGCACAGACTACAGTTAAAACTTCACCGTAAGTATAAAATTAGCCGGAGTAATCACTGCAAAAAGCAGTGGTTAGCTGCTGCCAAAAGGTCAAGGAAACTTAAGCGAAATGACATATTTTGTTCTGAAAAGCGTGTTCTTGATAGCAAAAATGAGAGAAAGTTTTGGTCCTTTGTAAGATCATCGCTTACACCCCAATCTGAAATCCCGGTGCTGAAATTTCAAAACGAACTAATTACAGAGGATACATCCAAATCAAACTCTTTTAATGACTATTTTACTTCAGTATTTACCCAAGACAATAATAATACATTTCTTATTCATTCTAAAACCAATAATATTCCTGAAAGTTGTGATTTTAGTGTCCGTAATGTTTTGAAGCACACTAAAAAGTTAAAACCCAAATTCAGTTTTGGCCCAGATGGCATTCCGCAGTTGCTTGCCTACTTGCTTATCAGGAGGCCAGGGGGGACCCCCCCCCTCCCCCCGGGGGGGTGTTTTTTTTTTTTTTTTGTTTGTGGGGGGGGGGGTGGGGGGGGATAATTTTTTCTTTTAGTGGGGTGGGAAGGGGGGGTGGGTGGGGGGGATGGGTTCGCGAGATATTTTTCTCTGCGCTGTCCTTTGCGGGGTAGTGCGGACTCCACCGGGGGGGTGCCTCGGGGGGGGAAAGGCTCTGCCATCAGCGTACGTCTAGCGGGGAACGTAGGATGGCGCCGCAGGACGTGACCCAAGTATCGGAGTCGACGTCTCAGTAGTTCTGATTTACAGAGCGAGGAATTTCGCAGTGGTTTCTTGTGAAGTTTGCTGATATCCTAGCATTTCCTATTTCTCGGTTATGTCAACATAGTTTTGAAACCTGCACTATTCCTGATGAATGGAAACTAGCGAAAGTCATTCCTGTTCATAAAAAAGGTTGCAAATTTACTGTATCAAATTATCGTCCAATTAGTCTTTTGTGTTCATGCTCTAAAATTATGGAATCAATAGTAGATGAAACTATGGCAAATTTTGCCAAGATAAATTCACTTATTTCTTCTAGTCAGCATGGTTTCCGCCCTCGGCGGTCAACTGTAACTCAATTGCTTCAAACTTTAAACGAATGGACTAAATATGTAGATAATAAAAATTTCATTGATGTACTTTATATGGACATAAGCCTTTGACTCGGTTTCTCATCGAAAATTACTTACCAAATTAAAAGCATATGGAATTTCTGGAAAACTTTTAAATTGGGTACAAAGTTATTTGCTTGATAGAAAACAGTATGTTCAAGTCGGTGAATCAAAATCACGAATTGAGAATGTCATATCGGGTGTTCCTCAAGGCAGCATTTTGGGACCCAGGCTTTTTATGTTCTTTATGAATGATATTGAAGATTGTTTGATGCATATGTCTGCTAAAATATTTGCTGATGATACGAAGTTTTACTTGGCTTGCACCTCGCCAATAATGTGTCAGTCTGTGCAAAATTATGTCAATAATATTGTTGATTGGGCTGCATATAACCAATTAGGTATTGCTTTTCAAAAATCTTTTGTTATGCATTTAGGTTATCATAATCCTCAAACCATATATCACTTTGGCAATGATGTCATTAACTCTGTGGATTGTTCGAAAGACTTGGGAATTTATGTTGCTTCTAATCTAAAACCGTCTATGCATTGTGTGCATATAGCCAAAACCGCTTATGCAATGATAAACTTGATATATAGAAATTTTTGCTCAAAATCGATTCCTTTCCTTGTACAGATCTATAAAACGTTTGTCCGATCTAAGTTAGAATACGCAAGTGAGGTATGGAACCCATACTTAATTAAAGACGTTGAACTAATAGAGAGGGTGCAAAGATTTTTTACTAGGAGGTTGCCAGGTTGCGCAAATTTGTCGTATGCTGAACGTTTAAAGCGAGCAAAGTTAGAAACTCTAGAGGAAAGAAGGCTTCGTAAAGACCTCGTAATGGTATATAAGATTATCAATGATCTAGTAGACTTGAGGTTTGAAAATTTCTTCAGTTTAAATGAGGCCAATTTGACTAGGGGTAATACGCTCAAATTATCAGTTAACCAAAGTCGTTTGGATTTACGGAAGTACTTTTTCTCAGAAAGAATTGTTAAGTATTGGAACTGTTTGACAGATGATGTTGTGCATGCGATGTCTATCTCCAGCTTTAAAAGATGTATTGCTTGCATGTCCTTTATAACTGGTTATGGGGGTCGGGTAGTAGTAGTCGACAATCGGCCCAGCCCGAACTCCGCCAGCTAATTTGAATTTGTTTGCTATTGAACTATATATTACAGTTTCTTGTTATGGTAACCATTTGTGCTGCTTAATCTAACTGTTTTCTGTTTGTTTGGCTGGTATTACACTCAACTCAACTCAACTCAACAATCTAAAAGCATGTGTGTAACTTTGTTTAATACCTTTGTCTCTTGAGTTTAGTTTTTGAATTTTGAAGAGCAGATGCGTCCAATGATGAAAGTATGCAGAATTGAGTAGGAACTGTACTAGATCGAAATTTTGCTTTGTTAATTTCTGTTTCACCAATATCGCGAAGTGTGCTAGGACTTTTCGAAACCGTGTACGGTTTGAATAGACATACGTATATTCTTGTTAAAATCAGCTCCTTGAATGCCGTCATTAGCTACACTGTAACTCGTAATCGTTTGAAAGGGCTTTTAGAGCCAAAACTGCGATCGTATTAGTTTTTTCTTCTCTCCATGTTCGTTATGAAAGCTTACTCGTTATTATTTGTTTAGTGCCCGAGGCTCCGAAATTTACCAAATCGACGTTCGATTGTCCTGAACAACAGGAGTGCTTGATTGAGTGGAGTCGCCCTGAAAATATGGGGCGTGCTATCACTTCATATGAACTCAGATATATTCAGGTTAGTGCTGGCCGTTTTTAGGTTACTATGACTTCATGTAAGTATGTTTTTGTTCCGCTTCCGTCAAGCCTTGTATTTCGCTATTGTTGGTGGTAGCAGGATAAGGATGTAGACTGTTCCCGAAGAGTTGGAGACTGTTAGCGTCGCTGATTAATGACTGATGATCTGCATTTAAATGGTTACCGTTCTTATCAGATTTTATTCCCACGGATCCGGTCCGGAGTCACTTTGCATTTGCCTCCCTCTACAGGACATTTTTAAGTAGCTACCGTGCCATGTTCGAAAACAACTGTTTATCTTGCTTTGGTCATCGCTTTAAATCTTCTTTATTTTCCAGGTTGGCTCGGACGGCCAGGATGTTGGCGATTGGACAGAGGAATCTTTCGGAAGTGATAATCTGCAGATCAGCACGACTCAATTGCACCTGTTGTCTCGCACTAAATACAGACTGGAAGTCTATGCTGTCAATTCTATCGGAAAGTCTGATCCCAGCGAAACTGCGGAGTTGAACACTGCTGATTGTAAGTCTATGCCTGAGCTAATGGATGCTTAAATGGTGGCAAGGGTAGCGCCTCCTTAAAGGCAATGCCTTTTTTAAAAGTGGATGACTAACAAAGTCTATTATGCAGCTAAAGGACATTACAAATCGGTAACTGTGTTATTTCCTGTGGGGCTCAGTTTAAACAGCAGCATAATTAGAATCCATAAACGCCGAGTGCCAGTAAATTGTCCCCATCTTCAGTATTTGATGTTTTGAATATTTAAACTCATAATTCGGAGGTATGTAATCTGCAACAATTCTTATGTCATTGAAAAGAGCAGAAAAAATATGCTACAAAGTTGTCGAATCAATTGTTTAATTGCATTAAGCTAATTATAATTATAATTATAAATATCTAATAAAATAACTAATAGATTACCTACAGTAAGCTTTACGCTAGTGGGCCAAACAGCGAGCAGACACACGCTTATATAAACCGTGTATTTAGTGCAAAGTGGGACCTTTCCGGAAGTTACGGGTTGGCCCGAGTTAATGAACCGAGCATGCCCTGCATGCTTAGTACATAGTAGTATAAGAGTTTCTTACTGTTATCTATTATGTATATACTCTTGCTGAATACTCTGCCCCACTGGCACTTTATTTAATTGTGTTCTTTTTCTTGTTGCAGTGGTGAATGTGGGTACAGCGGGTGTGGGCTCGGGAGTTGTGGCGCCGATTGTGGTGATATTGATTCTGCTCATTATTCTGGTGATCGATGCGGTCTGCTATTTCATGAACAACTGCGGCCTGATCATGTGCATTTGTGTCCACTTCTGTGGGAAGACCCCACCTGATTCGAAGGCTAAGGAGATTGCCGTTGAAGAAGGGACTATGTCCAAGTATGGATATTTCGGAATCTTTCAAAAAGTTTAATTACTAATACTGATAGTTGTTTATTTAATTCGAGTTCACCTAAGTAGGCGTAGTATTGTTTTTGTTTGTCGTTCTTTGGTTAACTTTTGTATTTGCCTGTCGTGGAAGTGAGGGGGTGCTTCTATATAGTGGGGTTGAAGACTCTGAAGGAAGTCTAAATATGCTTAATTTTTTAGCGAAAAAGTAGCCGTTTTGAAACTTAAAGGATTTATAAATCCACAAATTTGCTAAAAATTGAGATATTGCCGAAACGTGGGGTCGGGGCTCCTTTAGGTAAAGTTCCTACTTAACAATGCCCTATTCTCTTTCCTACTTTCTAGGCCGGCAGCTGAACAGAGTGGAAAACAGCAGTTGAAGGAAATATCGAATGGAGAACGAGAACCAGAAGAAAAAAATGCCAGCGAGGAAACCCCCATGATCAGATAGATAGATAATTATTGATTCATCTTTGTTACATTCCCTGTTTGAAAATAATCTCATGATAATCTCCTTCTTAACAATTTCTACCATACGCATTTGTAAGTGAATCGGTCATATTTACTACATCAATTTGTACGTAGTATTGCGTAGTAATATTTACAATATTGTTATTGCAAGGTACACGAGTATTGTGACTTCTTTCTTTCCTTTGCTACACGAGTTTGCAGTTCACTGAAATGTTATTGTTAATGAAGGTTGGCAGTTTCGTGTAGGTACATATCTCTGTTGAGTCTTTCCAAAACTTTAATTTGGAAATTGTGTTGTGAGACAAAATCTGAAGACAAGAACTTGTTTGTCAGTTGTCCCAAAAATTACGTATATCATAATTTACGTACGTATATACCTGCTGGATTTATTCTTCTTTCTGCCATCATTATAATGTCACTACATTGTCTAATTATTTTGTTTCGCGCGATTTTTATCTTTATGTTTAAATTGACACTTTCTTCTAAGGCGAGTTAGTAGATGAAGACCCCAGGGGTCCAGTCTATTAACGAAAGAGAGAACTTACGTGTGTATGAATGTACGTACATTATGCTCTCTCGCGCGCTTTTCTTGGAAAGGGAAGTTTGCAGCGTGCAAAAACTCGTAAAAATCGTTGCAGACGTAGCTACAAACATGGCGAAACTTTCAGCCGTGTTTTTTGTAAACTATGAGAATAATATAAATATCACAATATTATTGTTATAAGTTTTTTAATGTTAATACTGTAATAATAAAATATAATATCTATTTTTGTTTATTTTCAGATCCAATTTTTGTGACGAGTTTTTTGACTGCCAGATTGTTGTTTCCCCGTCGACTGCGTTTTTTCTGTTTGGATCCGGCAAGATTGTTTTTACCACTGGGACGGTTCTGAATAATTTGTATCAATTGTTATTATTCTAATTTATCGGTTTTAGTTTTTGCTTTTTGTTTTGTATGTTGTTTATTATTAAGCGCACATCGACATTTTATCTTATGCTCTTTGACGTTATAGCTAGCGTAAA
>JASAND010010087.1:0-36072 GCA_030248195.1 Trissonchulus latispiculum
GTGTCATGCATTGCTCTTTTTTAACTGCCAGACATGACCAAATGCTTATTTACATCGTCAAATAGAGCATGTTGAGTTTTCGAATGATTTAATTATCAACTAATAAATTATCATTCTCTCACACACGTGTGTGTGTGTGTATCAGTGTATGTACGCTGGGGTAGGTGTGGCGTGTCGGCGCAGGCTATGTGTGTGAGAAGGGCTTGGCATGCGTCCACCGTGTTTTTTTTCACATTCGAAGTGCCATGTATATATGTGTGTGTTGTGTGAACGAGTCATGGGGGACTTATCTATGTATGAGTGTGTATGTGCTGTGTGACTAACGATGTCATGGGGGGGGGGCGTGTATATGTGTATATATGTGAGCGATGCGTCACCGAACGATGTCGTGGGGGACCCATGTGTATATGCATACATGTGTGTAGTGTGAGCGATGTCACGAAACATGGCGACCCACAGGAAGCAATTGTACATGTAGTGGCTGATGTCACGAACGATGTCAAGGTGCAGTGGTGGTGTGGAAGGATGCCGTCATGTGGGGCTCCATGCAGTAAGTGTGTATATGTGCAGGTGCATGATGCATGTCATGCGGGAACCCATGTATGTATAAGTGTGCATATGTGTGCGTGTGATAACATGAATGACATGAGGCCCCCCATGTATGTATAGTGTGTATGTGTGTGTCACGAACGATGTCATGTGTATGCATGGAGGGCAAGCGTGTACTTGCAGTAGTGTGTGAAGCGATTTGAAGGAACGATTGCCGAGGGAACCTGGCAAGTGTGTAGTGTGAGCGATGTCACGAACGATGTCATGTAAGTTCCATAAGTGTACATTTGTAGTGTAGTGTGAGCGATTTATGAACGATGTCATGCGGGAACCCATGTACAGCAAAAGTATGTAGTGCGATGTCAAACTATTCCCATGCATGTATGTTGGCAAAGTATAGTGCAGATGATGTCACGAACGATGTCATGCATCCCTATGGTATATAGCCTAAAGTATCTGTGTCACAAAAGCTCAAGGAGTCCTAACTTAAAGATACAACCAACCGCGAAGAGATGTTTAGCGAATACAGTCAGTTGACTAAACGAACGACAAATACCAAATTTTGGCAAACACAGACATTCTCGTCGGCTCAGTTATGGGTTTATCTTGTTTGTCTGATCAAGTAGTCCCATGATACGGTGGGCGGGACCCCTAACCGCTAATATCAGCAGAAGAGTACTGTCGCAGGTCGAAACTGCTCGAGCCTTGGATGTTGAGAACGCCTTGGCCATTCTCCACCCCGGATCAAAGAGACGCTGATTTCACCTTTTCCGAAGCTGCTGATATTTAACATAAAGATTGTGTTTAATTTAAATATCTCCAAAAGATTAGACTTACTTCTATTTGTGTGCAACTATTAGTTGTAGGAGGAAAAGCCCATTTGTCATGGCCTAAGAATAAAACAAAAATGCCGGGGTCATAACAGTAATGCTGGCCCATAATAGAAGCAAAAAATTATTAAACAAGCCGTTTCGACTGAAATGTAGTTTTGCGCTAAAAATAACATGAATTGAGATTTGAAGAGATATGTCAGAGTATTAATAATCAAGTTATTGAAACAAGTTTATTGTTGATTACGGTCTCGTTGATTGTTCAACAACATTCAAAATGCATTGTTCAACGTGAACAAGTATACATGGAAATCTCGGATGCCTAAGTGCCACGTGTTGACTGAAACTTATATACTTGCTCGCATGGGCGGGTTGGACACGTACGTACATCTTGTGTGGGATGTCTTATCCTTTGTCCCAATTTCTTTGAGTCAAGGCTGCAAAACTACCGTCAAGCACAATAGCAAGAAACTTGTTGGTGCATCTCTCTTCCCATAGTGTCCAGTGACCTTCCATTTTAGACATATGAGATTTCAATATCTGTAGTGGGAATTTGCCACTACTGCGTATGATAATACACAGTGCGTACTCCATACGTCATTTTTTGAGAATCTTTTTGACAAACTGGAAATACGCGCGCCGAGTTGACCGACATACAGTCACGCAGTCACAAGCTCGGGCACGCTGAAATGAAGCGCTACAAATCTCTAGTAGCGGCATGTTCACAGACACACTATCAGCCATAACACGGACTCGGGCGGCACTTGGTGAGGGACGACCCCCGAATTTTTAGGTTTCCGTTACTGTCGTACCTGGCTACCGTCTACATTTTTTGGCTAAAAATTACTGAAGAGGAAGCTTTTTTGTGATTTTTACAAAATTGTTTGAAAAAATTGCTAAAATCTGCTAAAAATAGACAATTTAGGCTAGAGACCGCAAAAGGGGCTAACTTTTCCCTCCCTGGGCGAGGTTCACCTTTTTCCTTTTTCAGTTTCAGAAACTATTTTCAAAACAACATCAATAATAGCCTTCCTTCATCGCTTTATTCTGAAACTTCTGTTCTGCTCCGCTGCTCCATTCAACTGATTTCAGGAACAACTTTGCTCTAATCTCCAACCCTGACATTTTAATTAATGACTTGTCCTATTGGTGGGAGAATAATTTGCCAACAAACGCCACAATACAGCCAGTGTTTGATTTGGCCAGGATGCAACATTCTTTAGGTAGGGTCAAAACTTTGCCTTCAAAATGCAGCTGGAGATCGAACCACGGTGCCTAGTTAAGATGAAAAGAGCAATTATTACTATTATTAGTATAAAGCTATCCAAGTAATTTTTCTTGTTAATTGTGGTCACGGAAGCTTCCTGAATGTGCTTATGTTCTTCATCCACCCACTTTCTCTTTGTGTTGACAATAATGAAAAGTTTTACCGAAAAAATAGAGACGATATTATTCTAGTCTCAACGCAGGGATGCTCGAGTTATCAGACTTGTATGGCAAACCCAAGGATGATGCCTGTCGCCTCAACCAAATGCCGGTAGACTAAGAACATCGTTAGAGTTAAGACAGAAAAGTAAGCAGAATTGGACCAGCTGGGGATCAGAGCCCCTGACCCTGGGGCCCGTTGCGTAAACGTGATTAGTTGATTAGTGATTAGTGATTAGTTGATTAGTGTAGCGGTTTTTCGGAATCAAAGCAACAATGAGTGACGATAACAATTTGCGGGAATTTGACGCTTGAACATTCTACCGAATCCAAAAAGCCTGAATCAGGTAAATTATAATTTAAAATTGTAATACCGGCGGAAAGAGTTAAAGAAATACGATTGAGTTCAAAAAGTTTCCCTTTGACTGAATGAGTCAGTGAAGATAAATTAAATACTTCATCAGTTCTGGATAAAGCGCTTCCCACTGCTACAATATGGTACAAAAAACTCCAAAGATGGTTAGCTACAGCACAGTTTTGCTCGACAACCCACTAATCAACTAATCACTAATCACTAATCAACTAATCACTTTTATGCAACCGCGCCCCCGGATGTCAGACATACTTACTGAGGATCCGCTGAACTTCCGTATCAAAGCTTATCAGTCTTTGCTATTTCTGCGTCCTTTACCTGTACATGAGCTACATGTTGTTAAGAAACTGGTCTCAGACTGATACTAGTGCTTACCTACTCTGGCTAGGTAACGGGGAAATTGTGTTACAGAGTTGATTTAGTTTTCACTATTATCGTTTCATAGTTACCCTAATAACTGTTGTAATTGCGGGCGATTTAATAATGGGTTTTGCGTTCTGGGTAAAATATAGGCGACTTTCTGCACTTTTGGGGAACTTGAAAATTATACGTGGGAAATTTGTGACGCCTTATTTACCTTCAGAAATTACCCATATTATTAAGCTGTCTATTATCAACTTTGTTATCCTGGGTGAATGAGTCATTGAAAATCGTTAGTAATAGTTGAAAAATAGCGTAACCTGACTCTGACAACACAATTTTTCCCATCTTTTGTTAAACTTCTCAGGCTCAGAGTAGGTAAGCACTAGTATCAGTCTGAGACCAGTTTCTTAACAACATGTAGCTCATGTAAGGTAAAGGACGCAGAAATAGCAAAGACTGATAAGCTTGATACGGAAGTTCAGCTGATGGCCCGGTGGTAGTATGTCTGACATCAGGGGCGCGTTGCATAAAAGTGATTAGTTGATTAGTGATTAGTGATTAGTTGATTAGTGTAGCGGTTTTTCGAGCAAAACTTGTGCTGCAGCTAACCATCTTTGGAGTTTTTGGTACCATATTGTAGCAGTGGGAAGCGCTTTATCCAGAACTGATGAAGTATTTAATTTATCTTCACTGACTCATTCAGTCAAAGGGAAACTTTGAACTCAATCGTAATTTCTTAACTCTTTTCGCCGGTATTACTCTAATTTAAATTATAATTTAATTCAGGCTTTTTAGTTCAGTAGAACGCTCAAAGCGCTTTCAAATTACATACAAATTGTTATCGTCACTCATTTGTTGCTTTGATTATCCTCGAAAAACCGCTACACTAATCAACTAATCACTAATCACTAATCAACTAATCACGTTTATGCAACGGGCCCCAGGGCCGGGGTTCGATCCCCAGCTGGTCCAATTCTTTACTTTTCTGTCTTTACCTCTCTTTGATGTTCTTAGTCTACCGGCATTTGGTTGAAGCGCTACATAACTCATCCTTAGGTTTGCTATACAAGTCTGATATAACCGAGCATCCTGCGTTGACGCTTAATTCACAATAATATCGTCTCTATTTTTTCGGTGCATCTTTCATTATTGTCAACACAAAGAGAAAGTGGGTGGATGAAGAACATAAACATTCAGGAAGCTTCCGTGACCACAATTAACAAGAAAATTACTTG
This sequence comes from Trissonchulus latispiculum, assembly GCA_030248195.1. Taxonomy (NCBI): domain Eukaryota; kingdom Metazoa; phylum Nematoda; class Enoplea; order Enoplida; family Ironidae; genus Trissonchulus; species Trissonchulus latispiculum. The sequence goes on from JASAND010010087.1 coordinate 4,776, forward strand.
GATAGCTTTATACTAATAATAGTAATAATTATCTTTCATCTTAACTAGGCACCGTGGTTCATTCCAGCTGCATTTTACGTCAAAGTTTGACCTTACACTAAAGAATGTTGCATCCTGGCCAAATCTAACCTGTGTAGGCGTTTGTTGGCAAATTATTCTCCCACTCAATAGGACAAGTCATTACTTAAAAGTCAGGTTGGAGAATAAACAAAAGTTGTTCCTGAAATCAGTTGAATGGAGCAGCGGAGCAGAACAGAAGTTTCAGAATAAAGTTACGAAGGAAGGTTGTTGTTGATGTTGTTTTGAAATAGTTTCTGAAGGCTGAAAAGGAAAAAAGGTAGACCCTCTCGCCCAGGGGAGGGAAAAAGGGTTAGCCCCTTTTGCGATCTCTACCCTAAATTGTCTATTTTTAGCAGATTTTAGCAATTTTTTCAAACAATTTTTAAAAATCGCTAAAAAGCTTCCTCTTCAGTAATTTTTAGCCAAAAATGTTAAAATTAGCGATTTTTGGTAGACTTGGTATGTAAGCGGTAGACGTTTGGTAGCGGGGAAACCCCCTAAGATTTTCAGGGGTCGTCCCTCACCAGAGTTAAGGTTGACCGCCCAGAATTAGATCCCGTGTTATGGCTGATAGTGTGTCTGTGAGAGGACCTACTTACTTACTAGAAAGATTTGTAGCGCTTCATTTCAAAGAGTGTTTTCGTGCCCGAGCTAGTGACTGCGTGATACACAGTATGTCGGTCAACTCGGCGCGCGTGGCCTTGACTCCAGTTTGTCAAAGATTCTCAAAAAATAAACGTATGGAGATACGCACTGTGTATTATCTGTCGCAGTAGTGGCAAATTAATTCCCACCTGAATGTTATCCTCATATGTCTAAATGGAAGGTCCTTGGTTCGACTCCCAGGAAGAGAATTTCTGTAAAGTTTTCTGCTTATTGTGCTTGATGAAATACTTAGAAATTTAGTTTTGCGTATGACTCAAAAGGGTAAGGACTAAGGATAAGACTTTATCCCACACAAGATGTACATGCGTGTCAACCCCCCCTTATGCAACAAACGATATATAAGTTTCAGTCAACGCATTAACAACTTAGGCATCAGACATGTATACTTTGTTCACGTTGAACAATGCATTTTGGATGTTGTTGAACAATCAACAGATCAGCAAAACAATCAACAATAAACGCCGCATTTTTATGTTTCAATAGCTTGATTATTAGCTTTTCTCTGACATATCCTCTCAAATCTCAATTCATGTTCAATTTTTTAGCACAAAACTACACATTTCAGTCCAAGCTACAATTGGCTTGTTTAATAATTTTTTTGCTTCTATTATAGGCCAACATTGCTGTTATATTCCCGGCAGAATGGCACCATTAAGTTTTTGTTTTACTTTCATTGTTTTATTCTTTGCCATGACAAATGGGCTTTTCCTCCCTACAGCTAATAGTTACCTAAATAGAAAGTAAGTCTAATCTTTGTTTTGGAGTCCTTAGAGTAAACAATTATATGTTAAATATCAGCAGCTTCGAAAGGTTGAAATCAGCGTCATAAACTAAAATAGTCTCGCTGTCCGGGGATGTGGAAGTGGAACAGTGGTAGGGCGTTCTACTCAACATCCAAGGCTCAACGGTTCGATCCCTGCCCTGGACGGACACTATTCTTCTGCTGATATTTAGCAGTTATACGAAGGGTCCCACCCTGCAGCTGTCATAAGTTTACTTGATCAGACAAACAAATAAGCCCATAACTGAGCGACGAAGAATGTCTGTGTTTCTTAAAATTTAGTATTTGTCGTTCGTTTGGTCGAACTGACTGTATTCGCTAAATAGCATCATAACGGGTTGCGGTTGGTTGTACACATCTTTAAAAAGTTAGGATCACTTGAACTTTATGACCACAAGGTGTCGACATAGAATACTTTAAACTTATATATACATACATGGGTCCCCGCATGACATCGTTCGTGACATCGCTCACACTGCACACACATATACACACTTATACATACATGGGGCCCCTCATGGCATCGTTCGTGACATCGCTCACACTGCACACACACATATGCACACTTATACATACATGGGTTCCCGCATGACATCGTTCGTAAAATCGCTCACACTGCACACAAATATACACACTTATACATACATGGAACCCCCCATGACATCGTTCGTGACATCGCTCACACTGCACACACATATACACACTTATACATACATGGGTTCCCGCATGACATCGTTCGTAAAATCGCTCACACTGCGCACAAATATACACACTTATACATACATGGGTCCCCGCATGACATCGTTCGTGACATCGCTCACACTGCACACACATATACACACTTATACATACATGGGGCCCCTCATGGCATCGTTCGTGACATCGCTCACACTGCACACACACATATGCACACTTATACATACATGGGTTCCCGCATGACATCGTTCGTAAAATCGCTCACACTGCACACAAATATACACACTTATACATACATGGAACCCCACATGACATCGTTCGTGACATCGCTCACACTGCACACACATATACACACTTATACATACATGGGTCCTCGCATGACATCGTTCGTGACATCGCTTACACTGCACACACATGTACACAATTATACATAATTGGGTCGCCATGACATCGTTCGTGACATCGCTCACACTGCACACACATGTATGCACTTATACGTACATGGGTCCCCCCCACGACATCGTTCGTGACATCGCTCACACTGTATACACATATACACACTTATACATACATGGGGCCCCCCATGACATCGTTAGTGACATCGGTCACACAGCACACATATACACACTCATACATAGATAAGTCCCCCATGACATCGTTCACACAACACACACATATATACATGGCACTTGTACTTCCGAATGTGAAAAACTGGGAGGAGGGGGGGAGTGAACGCATGCCACAAGCCCTTCTCGCACACATAACATTAGCCTGCGCACGCACACAACACATAAGCATGACACACCTGCCCCAGCATTGCACATACCCTCTCACTTCAACCGACATCACCCCCCCCACCCACCCCCTGCCATCGTATGGAAGGGTGACCAATTTATTAGTTGATAATTAAATCATTCGAAAGCTCTAAACGTGCTCTATTTGACGATGTAAATAAGCATTTGGTCATATCTTGTTTGGTTAAAGTTAATTTTAAAAAGGTGATGAAGATTTGTAAAATCTCGATTTTACAAACATTTTTCTGGCTTAATTTATCCGGAATGCAAGATACAGATAAATTACTTACACCGTTGTACAGAGCAAGTTCACAGTTTCGAATGATCTAAATATTAACTAAAAACATTTAGCATAGCAATCAGTAACTAAGTTTAAAATGGACCATGTAGGGCTTGAATCCTTGTGGTCATAAAGTTCAAGAGATCCAAAAGGCCCTTAGGTAATGTTATTATTAAAGCGGTAAGCAAAGAATGTCGAATATATGCAAGTTCTACAATCCAGACGACAATTTTTAGAATTTTTAGATCCTAGCTTAAAGCGCTTACAGCTACTGTCTTATTTGAGTGCAAAGAAAAAGAAATTTTCACGAACGAAAGAAAGAAAGAAAGAAAATAAAAGAAAAAGAAAGAAAGAAAGAAAGAAAGCCCCAGGAGTCCCCTCCAGCTCGCTTGACTTAAACTTGGCTTCTTCTACTATACTACTGGCAAGGCTTGTGTGTTAAGCTGACCTTTATAACAAGAAACTTGACCTTACCTCTTCCTTCCTTCCTTTCTTTCTTTCTTTAAAGAAAGAAAGAAAAGTAAAAGAAAGAAAGAACAGAAAGAAAGAAACTTTCTTTCCACTTAAATTTGACATTAGCTGTAAGATCTGGTTATTTTTATTGCATCACAAGTATTTTTAAAATTTTCATAATTTCAGAATGTTTGCCCAAGAACGCCCCGTCCAGCAGACGCCTGAGCCGCCAGTTGTCGAGGAACCCAAACCAGTAGAACCCTCTGCACCTCTTGAAGAAGAGTTAAGGCCAGTCTTAGCCACTCCTGACGAAATAGATTTTCTTGGTCAGCTCGGAAACCTTTGCCTTGAAGCGGACTGCTCCCAGCTTGTTCGATTTGTGGATACGGAAGGAAACCTCTTGCCTCCCAGCGATACATACTTTCAGAAATAAAACTGAAGCTACTGCACAATTTTAAAGCACTGTTTTCCACAGTTCCATAATTCTGCTGAATAATAATTGTATATACATTTAAGGTATAGTGTATTTGCATAAAATTTCCATAGAATTAAAATTGTTTGTTGAGAATTTATAGTGTTTGCTTTCTATTAATTAGTCCTTATGATACAACCGTTTGCACCAAATGTGGATTTGCAAACCATATGGTTATTTGCTAACCAAATGGTTAACTAACCATTTGCTAACCATACTTGCACTGACCGGTCCAGGGTTCAAAGAGCATTGTTCGCTCGGCGCAACAATGAGCGGCGAGATGCCGACGCCAGCAGATGCAAAACTGCACCCATCTGTTCAGTAAAACGGGACGCGTCAAAGCGCACCATTTTACCATCACTAGAAGACGTGTGCTTCTTTCGGCAGTGCCGGCCGGTGTCACGGTGCAAACCTTCTCCCGTGCAAATCTTCCCCCCGGAAGTTTTGCACCGGTGCAATTCTTTCCCCCGGAACTTTTGCACCGGTGCAAATATTCCCCCCGAAGTTTTGCACCGGTGAAAAACTTCCCCGGGGGAAGGTTTGTACCAGCTGGCAGAGCGACCGTGAAGTTAGCAATACATGATTCAAACGTTTTGGGAACTATTTAAGCTTAACTGTAACAATTCTACGTTTTATTTTTCGTCAGTTACTTGCTTTTTATTGTTCAACTCGTCGTCAAACCTCTGTCGTTTTTGTCGTTTTAATTAATAAAACCGAATTGTAATAAAACTTAGGCCAAATTGTGTTGAATTATTAATTGAATTCCTCAAATTCAACAAATACAATAAACCGAAATAACCAGGACTTTGCATTTGAATTTCATAACCTTCAACAACTAAATCCTAGCTAGGATCAATTGAACATTATCCTCCTCTACCCCTTTGGGGGATAAAGCTTAATTGGGGACACTTGTATTCATAATATTTCTAGACGTGTTTGGTTTATCATGTATCGGATATTCATTTTTCAATTTAGCTTTTCGTTAGCTTTATTGAAAGATGAAGTTGTTAGCTTCAGCTAACGAAAAGTTGTACGGAAAAATTAATCTCAGATTCAAAGCTGCTTCTGAAACCCCCTGGAACCAACATTTGATCAAAACTGGTGACAAAGTTTTTGCATCCCGTTTGTCTAACCCTGAAAATAAAAAATAATTTTTTAAAACTTAAAAGATTGATTGAAAGTGACACAATAGCATTCTCACCAAACATTTAAGATAATAAATCAATAACACACAGATTAAAACCTAAAATTGATTAAATATAAAAATTTTTCGAATTTCCCTTGAATTTGCAATAATTTCTAGAAGTCTTCCAGTTGAGGAGGGGGGTGATAAAGTGGAAATGGGGTATTTGGGGGATAAAATTCGGAAATAAAGCTAAAAATGAAACTTTCATTCATGGAGTTATAACACAAGGCACTGGTCAGTTTTAATCAATTAATTTTATTAATTGTGAAACCTGTAAATTGTAATAACTATTCCGGTTTTTGTTGTACTAGCTACCATACCAGTCGAATAATCCATTTGCCCACAAATGTGAAACCTAAAATTTCAAGAAGCATCATCGCGTTGTTTTAAACAACCTTTTAAACAACCCGATTAAGCTGCATTTTACAATTTCAGAACTATAAGCTAGACATTAGCTAAGACCTCGGTTGCAGTTATTATTTTTAATAACAATGAAATTCTGTCGGTGCATATCTTCTCTCCGGGGAAAGATTCGCACAGGTGCAAAACTTCCGGAGGGGGGAAGAATTCACCGGTGCAAATCTTCCGGGGGGGGGAAGTTTTGCACGGAGGGAAGATTTTCGCTGTGACACCGGCGTTGATGCTTATCGATGCGGGATGCTGCCGAACCTAAATGGACAGCACACCTTACTGGAATCCAGTCTCGTCTCCTCAGCCCGACACCCTGCCGAAACCAAATGGTTATGACTGCGGGAGAGCGAAGGAGGCATGAAGCTGGGTGCCACATCATCCGGCACAACTAATTTGCTGAAGACTGCGTCATCATGTTTGAGGGCGTCGCCCGTCCAGGATCCCCAGCGTTCCTGAACCCACTGAGCAAGGTTAGACGAGGCTCAGACGAGGGTCCTACCAACTTGTCAAGAGGAGAGGCGTGGCATGCTTCAGGCAAATGGTTATCCGCACCGTGGAAGCGTAGCACCGCAGCAGCCGACCGGCGAACTGGTGAAGTGAAGACGCCGTTGCAACTGAGGCTCCGACGGGGATACACGTGTCACACGATCCAGAGAGGCGCTATATCCCTTCCGCTTTGAGAACAGACGGAATCAGTTGAGCAGCTATGTGTTCGCTTTCTTCGACAGATGATGGATGTTGCCTAGATCCTGGCCTAGATGATCTGGATGATGAACCAAAACTGGAGTCTGATTCGGCGGAAGCTCTCTGAGCCGAGAATTTGTTGAACGGGCAGACGGAGGTGACTTCATTACTTGTCGACTAGCCAGTGAGCTGTCAGGGCGCTCGCCTACGGAGACAACCGACCGTGACATTCTATGTGAAGCGAATAAAAGAAAAACTAACCTTTCACAGTGATTCACTTCACACAACATATGCATGCAGGTATACTTAATTTGCATATCAAATTTGCATACCTGAAGTTCGCGAAACAACAGATATCCCTATGTATAGACCAATAAACTGAAGTGACATGAACATAATATTTGTGAAACAAAATCTCACGATACAATTGTTACAAAATACAGGCCATATGAAATCAGCGACATCTTATGATCAACTCCACAAAAATTATAATTTGAATTTTTAACAAGTAATTTTCATCCGTAAATTGACAGCACGCTGCCGATTTCAGCAAGAGAAGATATCTTTTGACTTTTCTTATCAACTTACATAATGAATCCCCACGCAAAAATATTGGGTCACTTCAGGGTGTTGTACATATTCAAACTTGAATATGCATTCCATTTATTCCTTCTAAGTTCTTTCTTGCCAGGACGTGAAAATTTGCTACAAGTTCGTGGTTAACCCTGCTCAAGACCAAGGTTAGCCAACCACATTTTAATACTTGCTTAGCATTTGGTTAGCAAGTGGTTATGTTAATCACATTTGGTACAAGATAGTTTGTGGCTTCTAGTTAACCAAGTGATTAGCAGCAAATCCGCTAACGATTTGCTAACCACCCCTAAATTCAGTTTTTTATAAGTTCATAACAGCTTTTTCAAGCTCAAATCCAGTAAACCGGCGCCGATTTTGAGAATGAAAACACAAAAGTTAAATGGCTTTGCGAATTTGCATCCGATGCCGAAAAAATCAGCTACGGATTGTTCACACTTGTGGAAATTGAAAACCATACAAACTCCATCACGAACTAGTCTCCACTACAGTAAAACGAACGGATTTAGATTTTAATGAAACTAAAGCATGTTTACATAGAACATTATGTATATAAATATATGTATACGAAGACGTGAGCAAATACAGACCACACGAAACGCAAAGAAGAGATACATAAAACAGTTATCAGTTAATCTAAACTAACCTAGAAATATATTATACTAAACTTTCCTAGACTGTGTGAACAGTTTTTCAGAAAGTCGAAAGGATAAACTTATGCTACGATTCAAAGAAAGAAAGTCACACCTTATGGATACGTCTTCACTCGGGGAATGGAATTCCTGATTTCCCGCCATTATTAAGAAGAAAAAATCAACCTGAAAAACTATAAAGATGCACTACCGAGTATTTGGGATTACGAGCAAGGAATCAACATTGGATAAATTAAGACGTCAACCTTTCGACCGTAATCCCCAAGGTTACGCCTTAATTTATCCTTCCGGTTTATGTGACAGGTGGGCGGAAGTAAATATACAGTGTATTCGTGAATCTATATGGATGGGTGTTATCACAGAAGTTTGGAGATAATTAATAAATTTTGACGAAGTCTCAATTATATCAGAAATTAGGTGTTTCCGTCCTCAGGGAGATCCGGATTGATGAAATTCCGGTTCGGTCAGCATAATGGTCATTTTTCCTAGACCATTATACCTCGGAGAAGCACCGTCTACTATATATCTGTCCTGCATTCGCTCAATTTAATAGGGAATTAATCTTAGTATACATAGAGAATACGTACAATGGTTTATTAAATCATGTGAAGTGAAGCAGCCGTTCGGCCGATATTAAGTACCGGACAATCCCAGGAAGGTGGGGTGTCATAATGGATCCGAAGGGATCATATTAACTTTAAGAAAAACACAAGTGCGAAAATCATTTTTCAAATTTCCTGATAGCCACTGCAGGAAAAAATTTTTGGGTAATAGTTTTCTTATTAAAAAATTTTATATCTTTCGACAGCATATAAACGGAAGTATCACTGCATGCTTAGGTGATGATAATGTATACTCATTTATAAGAATAACAAATAAGAAATTGTCCACTCGTTGAAAAAGCAAAAATGTTAAACGTTTACTGTAAAGGACATGTAAAAAGTTACCCAATTAGATATAGGTTAAAGCTTTGCAAATAAAAGTTAGAACAGAAGGAGAAAAACGATTTTCAAATTAGTGGAGAGTGAAAAGTTAGTTCTGGTCATTCTGAGAGGTCTGATTCTGTCCACTAGTGCCGGCTTGGTCACCAGGCCGGTTCTGATCAATGATCATTTCATCCTGATCCGGATTATCATTTGGGGTCGCATCCGTACTCTGAGTGGGCGGTCGACGATTGCAGGGGGTGCCCCATCTGCTGTATTTGTTTTGGAACGGTCGTACGTGCTCTTTCAGAGTGTCTGGGATATTGAACGCGTCATACTTATGGCCATTGATCAGTAGAGCCGGTCTGTTACCATTGTTGCCTGCCTTAACAAAATAAAATTAAATTGTAGTTAATCAAAACTTAAAATTATATCAATCAATAAAAAAAATAAGACTAAAGGAATTTTCCAAATGCGAAAGGCATTGAAAGGATGCAGATTTTAAAAAACTAGTATAAAGCAAAAAGAAAGATAAGAAGAATAAAACAAAAACGAAACTAAATTTATCTACAAAATGCAGGGTGTTAAGGTTTGTGAATGGATGCAGAAGTGCCTTAAGTGTTTAAATTTATAAATCTGTAATACCAGGATTTTGCAATCGGTTCTATTGAAGAGATTCAGTTCGCATCCTTTCCTTATTAGGAAATCAAGACATTTTCTTTGATCGTCCATTTTTCTGGACAAATGCGATTTGACAATCACCGGCTTTAATTCATGTTTCTCTTTGAGATCCTTATGATGCTTTTTCAGATTCTTAGCGTTATTAAGAAGGCGATTTCTGTTTTGCTGGTCTTTGAAGGCAATTATATAGGAGTTGGACGATGGTTTGCCAATTTGATGGCAAGCAATTATGTCAGTGGCCCCTATACCGTTTGGCTGTTTTAGGACCTTGGAATTCAGCCAGTTGATGATCACCGTGGTAAGAGCTTCCCCTTTGAATCCACTTCCCGCACTGAAGTTTTCCTGTACCAAATTATTTTGCCGACTGTGTTTTGCCTCGTTTTCCACCCGAACATCAAGATCCTCCAATTGTTGCCTGTGTGTCGTTGCGAGTTCCTCCAACCGTGTGATACGTTTCTCCAGCATAGCTACGGCGGGGGTCTCGTCCCATCTGCTGCGTTTTTCTGCTCTTCAAGATTCGCTAAAAAATGAAAAAATAAAAATCAATATATAAAAAATATAAAATATATAACTATAAAATTAAAAATAGATATAAAATAAAAATTAAAGCTAATAAATAGTAAAACATCACAATTAGAAATATAAGAGTAAATTACAAATAAAATTTTTTAATTTTAAATAAAAGAAGTAAGGAATTCCGAATGGACTTCATATTGAAGAAAAACAAAAAGGAAGAAGGGACTCACGAAGCCCATAGTAGGATCCGAAGGGATCCGTATTGAACATACATAATGAAGAAGGATCCTATGGGACCGTATTTAGGTTTTGTTTGTTGTTTATTAATTATTACTTTTTATCCATAAGCTTCTTTTAGATACTTTCAGTTTCCGTATAAGTTCTGTGTTATTAGACATTGCTTTCATAAAATTTGATTTTATTGTTCTGTTTGTGTAGTCTCGGAGTTTAAATTCCTTAACACATTTTATCAGACCTGCTTCGAGATCCGATATTTTATTACAAATATTGAATACTCTTTGGATTTGACTATGAATCGTGTTATTTATTATATGGTTGCTTATATTTGAGGTTTTTGCAGGGTAGCGTATTACTTTAAAATTGTAAAAATCTCTTTTCTCATGGATTGCTATTGTTGCTTTGTTATTTGATATATTTATATTTAAATCTAGAGCATCTGCCTGTTTGTTGTCTTGATTTACTTGATTCAGTTCGAGTTCTAAGGGGTATATGTATTTCCGAATTATATCAAACAAGTTTCTATCATTTATAGTTGTTATATCATCTGTGTATCGGTGGCAATATTTAAGTGCTTCTAATAGTGTTTTATTGTTTCTGTTTTTCGTTATATATTCGTGTTCGAATTTATGTAGCACTAGATTGGCTAACGTGGGTCCTGCATTAATCCCCATTGGCATTCCTTTAACTTGTTTATATATTTTATTACCTATAGTAAAATAACTGGATTCTAATAGGAGTTTTATCATGTCTGTTAGTTGTGTTTTATTTATTATCTTACTGTCTTTAGTTGTAATGCTGCCCCATCTGGCCTTGTAGTTATCAATGGATATGTGGGATCTCACAGATTCTTGAAGGATTGTATCTAGTGAATCTATAATTGTGGTAAAGCCTAGAGATGTAAATGTAGTAAAATCAAAGGTATTAATTTCTTTCATTTGGTTTATTTCATTTAGCTGTTTGATATCGTTTATTAAAGGTCTGTTAGAATTGATTACCCAATAAGTTTTGCAACCCGTTATACGTTCAAGTAACTTACTATATCTCCCACGTGATTTTGATATTAAAGTAAGTGCTTTGTGTATCTTGATAGATAATTCTTTTAAAATAGAATTTTTGCTAGCTATTATTGTACGGAATTTTATGGGATTCTTATGGAATTTTGGTAATACATAAATAAATGGTAGTTTATTTAAGTTTGCTTTGTTGTTTAAGTTTACGTGTATATATCCTTCATTAATTTGTTTGATTATGTCGCTAGTTCTTTCATTTATTTTTGTAGAAGTATTATTGCTGGTGCCAATTGTCCCGAGTTCCTTAAGAGTTTGTTCTATGTAAAATTGTTTGCATATGATAGCGATATTTTGATTAGCTTTGTCGACAGGAGTCAACACGTATTTGTCATGATATTCTGCAATTACATTTTTGTTTATTTTTCTCATGTTATTGTTATTTTTGGTTATTCTTGTTTTATATGTTGTATTTAAATGGGTGCGTTTATTTTTAATAGCGTCTACGATACGTGAAGCCCACATTGCGAGGCTAGTAATATTCCATTTGTATTTTTTGTTAAGTTTGGTTATATATTCTTTTAAAGCGTGTTCTATATTGTCTTCAGTTTCGTCTGCATTGATTTTCTTAGAGAGTCGGTATTTAGGGCACATATCCAGTAATTTTTTAAAATTATCTTCTTTTTTTAATAATAGTAATGCCTCCTGTAATAATGTGTTGATGTACATTATCTTTGTACTTGGAATTTTTACAGTCACATCTGTTAAGACCTTTGTTAGAGTTATCTATCCATTGATCTACATCTAAGTTGCTTTATGTTTCTTATAATTGAAATTTAAACTTGCAGCTGGCGTGTTGTAAGTATATAGTATCCTCGGGTGGGCTGCACTTAATTTACCTTTATCAAACGGCCAAGAGTTAGAATTTTGTTTAAACATTGTATTTATGTTGAGTAGGTCCATATATTAATTGTCGTATTTGATGATTATAATTTCTTTATTTTTAGAAGAGTTTTCTTTAATTTTTTGTTTATTAAAGACTCTAGTCTCTACTAAGTCTCCAATAAAACTATAGAGTGGGTGGTTTTTGTGTTTTTCATTTATATCGGCTATTTTTGTAATTTCTTGTTTTTTGATTGTAGTATAGCTTTATATATATCTTTTTTATTTATTGTATAGTTATGATTATACCAATTATCGTAATTATTGTGTGTAGTGGGCTGCGATTTATTGAGTCGGTTTGTTTTTGTTTTGTTTTTTCTAGTATTACGTATACTATTTTCGGTGTTAAAGTTTACTAGAACTGGTAGATCAGGATTATCCTTTTGTAGCAATTCATTTAATCCGTATGGATATTTAGTTTTTAGAAGTCTAATCCAATAAGATTCTCTAATTCTTCGTATCCTTTTTTCTTCGTTTTTGTCGTTTAAGTCGTGAAGTGCTTCAATAATTTGAACATTATATTCTGTACAGTTTCCTATCTTAAAATTGCTGCTAACCATTTGCAACTAGAATTTTCTGGCTTTTGGATGCTTCTTTTGTGTTCGGCTAATCTAATTGAAAGTGCTCTGCCTGTTTCTCCTACATATTGTATACCGCAATGTTTACATGTTATTAGATATACTACATTTTTTGTTCTACAGTTAATCTTGTAACCTATGTCTTGTCCATTGTTATGCATATTGAAGTGAATTTCGTTACAATATCCTTTAAATTTGTTGCCTGCTTTGTATATTTTGCAGATAGAGCATCTTGCGATATTGCATACTTCGCCCTGTATTGCACTGGGCGACTCCTGAGGAACCGCCTGACTAGAAAAAAGCCATCCGTTTGCATGTAGGTGCCTTCCCCCACGGATGGTACAGGGGATGAGCACCTATAAGTTGTATTCGTATTGGTACTTGACATGTTGATGAAAAAAAGAGGAAAGGGCTTCTAAAAACAGGAAAAAAACCATAGAAAATGGGGATAAGTTGGAGAAGAATTGACTTCCTCTCACGGATCAACAGGTATGAGTACTACTACAATTCACAGGCTTAAGCATGATGTTAAGAACTTTAGGAGGAAGGAATAAATTCCCCAGGGTGTCTGCTTCTAGTAATGATGGCAGGCGCCCTGAAACGCATATAGCCAACAGGTTAGAGGAAGAGCAAGCTCGAGGGCCGTCTAACCGTTGGCTACTATAGTAAGAAAGTCTTACCTTATGGATACGTCTTCACTCGGGGAATGGAATTCCTGATTTCCCGCCATTATTAAGAAGAAAAAATCAACCTGAAAAACTAGAAAGATGCATTACGGAGTATTTGGGATTACGTAGCAAGGAATCAACATTGGATAAATTAAGACGTCAACCTTTCGACCGTAATCCCCTAGGTTACGCCTTAATTTATCCTTCCGGTTTATGTGACAGGTGGGCGGAAGTAAATATACAGTGTATTCGTGAATCTATATGGATGGGTGTTATCACAGAAGTTTGGAGATAATTAATAAATTTTGACACAGTCTCAATTATATCAGAAATTAGGTGTTTCCGTCCTCAGGCAGATCCGGATTGATGAAATTCCGGTTCGGTCAGCATAATGGTCATTTTTCCTAGACCATTATACCTCGGAGAAGCAACGTCTACTATATATCTGTCCTGCATTCGCTCAATTTAAAAGGGAATTAATCTTAGTATACATAGAGAATACGTACAATGGTTTATTAAATCATGTGAAGTGAAGCAGCCGTTCGGCCGATATTAAATACCGGACAACCCCTGGAAGGAGGGGTGTCATAATGGATCCGAAGGGATCATATTAACTTTAACAAAAACACAAGTGCGAAAATCATTTTTCAAATTTCTTGATAGCCACTGCACGAAAAAAATTTTTGGGTAATAGTTTTCTTATTAAAAAATTTTATATCTTTCGACAGCATATAAACGGAAGTATCACTGCATGCTTAGGTGATGATAATGTATACTCATTTGTAAGAATAACAAACAAGAAATTGTCCACTCGTTGAAAAGGCAAAAAGGTTAAACGTTTACTGTAAAGGACATGTAAAAAGTTACCCAATTAGATACAGGTTAAAGCTTTGCAAATAAAAGTTAGAACAGAAGGAGAAAAAACGATTTTCAGATTAGTGGAGAGTGAAAAGTTAGTTCTGGTCATTCTGAGAGGTCTGAGCCGGTCTGTTACCATTGTTGCCTGCCTTAACAAAATAAAATTAAATTATAGTTAATCAAAACTTAAAATTATATCAATCAATAAAAAAATAAGACTAAAGGAATTTTCCAAATGCGAAAGGCATTGAAAGGATGCAGATTTTAAAAAACTAGTATAAAGCAAAAAGAAAGATAAGAAGAATAAAACAAAAACGAAACTAAATTTATCTACGTGTGATACGTTTCTCCAGCATAGCTACGGCGGGGGTCTCGTCCCATCTGCTGCGTTTTTCTGTTCTTAAAGATTAAAAAATGAAAAAATAAAAATCAATATATAAAAAATATATAACTATAAAATTAAAAATAGATATAAAATAAAAATTAAAACTAATAAATAGTAAAACATCAAAATTAGAAATATAAGAGTAAATTACAAATAAAATTTTTTAATTTTAAATAAAAGAAGTAAGGAATTCCGAATGGACTTCATATTGAAGAAAAACAAAAAGGAAGAAGGGACTCACGAAGCCCATAGTAGGATCCGAAGGGATCCGTATTGAACATACATAATGAAGAAGGATCCTATGGGACCGTATTTAGGTTTTGTTTGTTGTTTATTAATTGTTACTTTTTATCCATAAGCTTCTTTTAGATACTTTCAGTTTCCGTATAAGTTCTGTGTTATTAGACATTGCTTTCATAAAACTTGATTTTATTGTTCTGTTTGTGTTGTCTCGGAGTTTAAATTTCTTAACACATTTTATCAGACCTGCTTCGAGATCCGATATTTTATTACAAATTTTGTATAAAAGAAGTAAGGAATTCCGAATGGAATTCATATTGAAGAAAAACAAAAACGAAGAAGGGGCTCACGAAGCCCATAGTAGGATCCGAAGGGATCCGTATTGAACATACATAATGAAGAAGGATCCTGTGGGACCCGTATTTAGCTTTTGTTTGTTGTTTATTAATTATTACGTTTTATCCATAAGCTTCTTTTAGATACATTCATTTTCCGTATAATTTCTGTGTTATTAGACATCACACGATCCAGAGAGGCGCTATATCTCTTCCCCTTTGAGAACAGACGGAATTAGTTGAGCAGCTATGTGTCCGCTTTCGTCAACAGATGATGGATGTTGCCTAGATGATCTGGATGATGAACCAAAACTGGAGTCTGATTCGGCGGAAGCTCTCTGAGCCGAGAATTAGTTGAACGGGCAGACGGAGGTGACTTCCCTACTTGTCGACTAGCCTGTGAGCTGTCAGAGTGCTCGCCTACGGAGACAACCGACCGTGACATTCTATGTGAAGCGGATAAAAGAAAAACTAACTTTTCACAGTGATTCACTTCACACATTTATATACATGCAGGCATACTTAATTTGCATACCTGAAGTTCGCGAAACAACAGATATCCCTATGTATAGACCAATAAACTGCAGTGACATGAACATAATATTTGTGAAACAAAATCTCACGATACAATTGGTACAAAATACAGGCCATATGAAATCAGCGACATCTTATGATCAACTCCACAAAAATTATAATTTGAATTTTTAACAAGTAATTTTCATCCGTAAATTGACAGTACGCTACCGATTTCAGCAAGAGAATTGACTTTTCTTATCAACTTACATAATGAATCCCCACGCAAAAATATTGGATCACTTCAGGGTGTTGTATATACTCAAACTTGAATATGCATTCCATTTATTCCTTCTAAGTTCTTTCTTGCCAGGACGTGAAAATTTGCTACAAGTTCGTGGTTAACCCTGCTCAAGACCAAGGTTAGCCAACCACATTTTAATACTTGCTTAGCATTTGGTTAGCAAGTGGTTATGTTAATCACATTTGGTACAAGATAGTTTGTGGCTTCTAGTTAACCAAGTGATTAGCAGCAAATCCGCTAACCATTTGCTACCCACCCCTAAATTCAATCTTTTATAAGTTCATAACAGCTTTTTCAAGCTCAAATCCAGTAAACCGGCGCAGGTTTTGAGAATGAAAACATAAAATTTAAATGGTTTTGCGAATTTGCATCCGATGCCGAAAAAATCAGCTACGGATTGTTCACACTTGTGGAATTCGAAAACCATACCAAACTCCATCATGAACTAGTCTTAACTCCCTAACAAACTACAGTAAAACTAATGGATTTAAATTTTAATGAAACTAAAAGCATGTTTATATAGAACATTATGTATATAAATATATGTATACGAAGACGTGAGCAAATACAGACCACACGAAACGCAAAGAAGAGATACATAAAACAGTTATCAGTTAATCTAAACTATCCTAGAAATACATTATACTAAACTTTCCTAGATTGTGTGAACAGTTTTTCAGAAAGCCGAAAGGATAAACTTATGCTACGATTCAACAAGCTGAAATGTGTGAAACAAGAACACGATTACATAAAGAAGGTACAACCGTTCGTTGAAACAAATATTCAGGAAACGTTGATTATACAGTAAAATCAGGAATAAAGCACCTACCAACAACCGAGCACAACATTTCTGGCACTAAACAAACAAAAATGCACAACACAATAATATTCCATTAACTGAACACAGTTTCTTAATTTCAATTTTTAACGATAAATAAGTTATGAAATCATATTCAACTTTACTACTTCTGCTATGAACAGATTAATTTTCACACATGAAAATTTTTATTTACGTAAATCGTATATACACATGAAATTACAAGAACGGAGCAGCAATAGGATTTTCTTTGGAAGAAGCAATATGACTTTCTTTGAAGGAAACTTTAGATTAGTGTGGATTAATTTTCAAATTTTATTTTCTTCAGGCTAAGCTTTGCTTCTCTTTGGTAAAATGCATTACAAAGCTGCAAACAGTTCATCCATCACCAAAGGTAAACAGAAATAATTAACACAATAATCCCTCAAATCAAAGTATTTACAACAAAATTCTTTCACCACTAAAATCATCCTACAGTGAAAATAGGCACAAAAAACGGAACAGCAAACGTCACAAAAGTTCAAAATAAGAGAAAAGAATCAGAAAAGAAAACAAAAAGCACGACATACAGCAAACACTAATATTAAACCACAAAAGAACAAGAAACCAGCTGGAGAGAGAGAGAGAAAGTGAGACTCAAAATAGTGATGATTAAGCCTTAACAATGGGAGCTGAGACAATTCCACCCGGCCCAGCCAATAGGGTCCTTCCCATCAGATCGAAGTCAATCTCCCGAGCGGCCTGACGACCCTCGGTCATGGCCCAGACCACCAGAGACTGGCCACGGCGACAGTCTAAAACAGAAAAAACAGAAAAAGAATAAAGCATAGTAAAGCCAAAAATGAAAGTAAAAAAATTAGAAAAAATAATAGCCTTTACCAGGGGAAGCAGGCAAAGGGGGAAGGAGGTGAGAGGGTTTCACCCCAGAAATTGTTGACCCTCTCCAGATTTCCGTGCACTGCGGAAACTCCGTTATGCAAAAAACTTACAACCATTAATATTAACTGGCTTCGGACGTAGAAAAGAGCATTAGCTAACTTTTCAAATCCAGCGTTTCTGGTGGGAATTCACCTGTTCATTTACCAGTTTCTGGGTCTGGAAATGTCTTAACCCAAATTCTCTTCGCTGCTTTGATAATGTTTTATAAAAATATTCCTACAAAGCTAAACATTAAAAAATTCTTCGATCTTAGCAAAAGCTTTTCCGATTCTCCCTGCCCCCGTGGAATTTTTTCTGCCTACGCCACTGGCTTCATTGTCGCTGACGCAAGATTCCGAAAATAAGCCTTAAACACCATCAAACCTTAAAAACTCTGATCAAACGATAACCACAAATTGCGGCAACTAAAATAAAAACAGTACAAACAGCATTAGAAAAAGCGTACCGCCAGCCGCATAGACCTTCGGCACAGAGGTTCGATATTTATTGGCCGGGGTTTTGATGTTACTCCGGGGGTCCTTGTCCAGTTTCAACTGGTCTAGAGGGGTCTGCTCTGGACCCAGGAAGCCCATGGCCAGCAGGACCAGGTCTGCTTCGTGCATTTTCTCAGAACCTTCGATCTCCTTCATGGCCCAACGACCATTGGGATCTTTAGTCCATTCCACTTCCACCGTACAGATGCCACAAACGTTGCCGGAACGATCGCCCAAAAATTTCTACAACAGACAACAAGATGTGTGATTACGTCACTGGATCAACTGTTAATCAATGCATTAAATAAGTCAGAAAATCTGGAATCAAACTCAAATTAAACTCTTACTATTTTCAGGGTTAAGCAATGCATTAAATCAGAAAGTTTAGAAAACATAAAATAAAATTAAACTGAAAGCAAAAACTAAAATGATTAGCCAACTCTTAACCAAAAAAAGGGATAGGATCACGTTTCATGTAATACTATCATGAAATCCGTATACCATCGTGAAACGTAAGCTAACAATCCCTATTGGAAGGTATACAAACAACTAAACATCTCCCAACCTTGCTAGAAATTCGATAGGTTCTGGGATCCTTTCCGGTCTTGGATCGGACCTCCTCATGGCCATAGTCGATGCGGAAGATCACCGGCCACTGGGGCCACGGGTTCTCCTCTCCACGACCGTCGGGCGGCTGAGGCAGGATCTCAAATGCAATCACAGAAGCTGCGCCTGCAAAATGTTAAAAAAAACAGTACACTACACATTAGCATTAATGTTGAGCTGATGGTGTTTCAAAAATTCAATTCAAAAATGCTATTTCCAAGAAATTGTTCAGAAAATATAAGATAACAGAGAGGAGAGCAGTTCTAACCTAAAAAAGGCAGGCATGAAGACAAAAAATTAATCGCGAAAACAACGGGAACTAACGTTTGGATATTTATCAAATTAGCAAAGATCGAGGGCCTACGTCTACGGAATGGAATCTCTTTATCCAAGTTAGGCCAAAATAAGCCAAAAAAAGACAAATTTCAAAAGTTGCCAAGTACACATTTTTTACATTATTAGCTACATACACAGGACTTCAGGTCAGGCAACAATATTGCTGGGTGTATTTAAAATTACTATGTCGTCCAGAATACTTCGGAAGAACGCTAAGATAAAGTGTACGAACGATACACCGTAACTACACCGTACAGAGTACCTTGCCGGAGAGAAGTTCCAATACAATCCGTTGCAGTATCTCCACCACCAATTACAATCACACGCTTTCCTTTGGCAGATATCCAATCATACTCAATCGAATCACCTTCGCGATGCTTCTGCCACGTTTCCAGAAAGTCCATCGCAAAATGAATACCCTGAAAATTAAAAAAACCATAAAGAAAATACAGATAAAATTAAGTGAAATAAAGACACTGGACATATAAACTGAAACTCTGACAATAGTTGTGAAGGAAACAATCTTGCATAAACCTTCCCCAATGTTATAGGACTCATTTTGATTTTGACTAAAGTCAAGAGATTGGGACTATCTGCTGAGCAGGTTACCTTTACTCATGCTGCTTGAAAAAGGAGTCCGCCGACTGGGACTAGAACCATCGGAAATCCG
Organism: Trissonchulus latispiculum; assembly: GCA_030248195.1. Lineage (NCBI taxonomy): Eukaryota > Metazoa > Nematoda > Enoplea > Enoplida > Ironidae > Trissonchulus > Trissonchulus latispiculum. The sequence goes on from JASAND010010087.1 coordinate 24,534, forward strand.
TTATGTTGAAATTGCTCACGGCTTTTAATGCGCAACTGACGGGTGGACATCAGGTTGTAACTGACTAACATATCATATAAGGTTGTAAATTGGAGAAAGTTAAATTAAACCGCACCATTAAACGGGAACCAAACAAAGGAAAATGCAACTTTTTCAAACGTTTTTGTAGTTTTTCTAAGTTTTTCACAAAAATTTGAAGGAGTGACTAGAAATTAGCTTTAAACAACGGTTAAAACGCTGAAAACGGTTAAAAATAGGTTTAAAAGGAAACACAAGTTATCATCACAACACAACTACGATTGGGTTTAATGTTAGCATAATAGGCATTCTAGTGAACTTTATAAATTTTGATGCCACATTTCCGCATAGTAAAATCAACGAGAGAAACGTTTCAGTACATTTAGCAAAAGTACAATTTGAAAAAGATTTCAAATTTCGGATTTAGAAGGATCTCCTATGGTAAGTTCAAACCTCCGTCCCCCCTCTTTAGATGAAAACTAGAAATTAGATCTAAACCTGTATCTGAAAGGTATTTATGTTAAAATAGTTTAAAAACTTTATTTTAAAGTACTTAAAAACAATGCAATGCAACAAACAAGACAATTTTGAAGCAACCAAAGTAAAATTTTGATCAAACTTTGATCGTCTGAAACGGCCTTACTGTAAATAGATATAATTTACGGAACGGGGTACAGCAAAGCTTACAGAAACATATTGTATAACTGTGACCATGATTACGTACTTTCAGCTCACGTCCTGGTATGGTCAGATCTCTGGCATTGGTAGCACCAGTGCAGAGCAGGACGGCATCGTTCTCCTGGAGCAGCAGATTCACAGGGACATCCTTCCCGATGTGGATGTTGGGAATAAATTTGATTCCCTCAGCCTCCAGCAGGTCTACCCGTCTTTGAACCACAGCTTTGCTCAGTTTCATTGACGGAATGCCATAGCGTAAGAGACCTCCTGAAGTTGAAAGAAACTCACAAAATACGCTGCCACAGCTAGAAACCCTAGCTTTTACCAAGAGTACATAATCCATATAAAAGTGCATACTTTGAGCTTTAGAACACAAGCATACTGATCGAATTTGCCTTGGTCTAGTGTGTGCTGGGACTCGGTTATTAGCGTACAGAGAACACGTTACATTACATAGAGTATGAAAAGCCTTTATATAAAAAAACCAACGTTAAGATCAACAAGACTGATATATAGCAGACAAATTATTCAGAGTATTAGTTTTCTGAAATTTACTCGTTCATACCGATTCGATTATTGCGTTCATAAACGATCACAGTGTGGCCAACTTTATTCAGCTGGGCAGCCGCTGAGAGACCGGCCGGCCCGGAGCCTACAATGGCGATTCGTTTTCCAGTCCGATAGGCCGGCGGCTCTGCCTTAATCCAGCCCTTCTCAAAGGCCTTATCAATGATGGCACATTCGATATTTTTGATGGTAACAGCGGGTTCTGAGATTCCCAAACAGCAGGCACCCTGAAAAAGAAAAATACACATGTTTATCCGCTAGTTCTAAAACATACACAAAGGCAAAGAACAGTAATTTCACGGACAGAGGAATGCTCACATCTGAAAACCTTCTACTTGATCACCACTATTTACAGATCACTGAAAGCAGTTCTGGAAGCAGTTTTGAGGAAAGAATTTTTTGCATGAGACCTGAAAAATCTTCAAAATTAATTAAATTACTAAGCCTATCACATTAATAACGCCAGGTAAGTTTAATAGAAATTCCAAATAAGAGCAAAAAATAGTGGCGTGCTACAACAGAATAGATTTAACAAATCCGCTGAACAACAAAAAAACAAGACAGCAATTCTCCTCCTTTCCACTAACTTCACAAGGCGCCGGGCAAACACGGCCCGTAAATTCTGGGAAATTGTTGGTCTGCTGGAGCTGAACCAGGGCCTCTTTCCAGTCATTTTTAAAGACCAAGTCGTTCCATTTTGGGATTATGTTGCCCAGCGGGCAGCCCGTATGACCCTGGCAGAAGGGCACGCCACAGTCCATACAGCGGGCGGCCTGCATTCGCAGATTCTGCCGGATGTCCTTGTAGTTGTAGACCTCGTCCCAGTCGGCCAGTCGCTCCTCGGCCGGTCGATACATCACCTTCTGACGTTTGTACTTCATAAAGCCTCTGCAAAAAATGTACATCAAATTGTTGGAATCTTGAGTTGAGGAGGAAATCTAGATATCTCAAAATTATGTGAGCGGTCCAGATTCATTTGTGTTGGTGTAACAATTCTTACTGTAAGTTTCAATCACTTCAAATCACTTTAAATCCTTCAAATAACTACGCATATTATAGTAATTAATTTTTCAATCAAAAAATCAAAAATCAAAATCTCATACAAATGTGCTATTTATAAGGTCTACCCTTTGCCAAGTGAGTCGAAGGAAGGTAAGGGTGTATATACAATTTGGCACATATGATTAGACTTCAGGCTTAGACTTAGGATTAGGTGAAGATTAAAAGGTAAAGGTTTACCCATGGAGATATCTCCGTCCTGCCACAGGACAAAGGGAGCCGGTGCTCATCCCCGGATTGTCAGCCGTAGACCATCTCGATTCAGGCATAAGTTTAGGTTTAACATGTCTGATTACACAGTGTTTGATTCAAACTGTTTTCGTCACCTCCAAGAAACTCCGAAACATAAACAGGTCACCTTACCCCAGTCCCTCCGTACATTCGAATTGTTTCAGCTAACTGAAAAAGCCCCTAAGAATTCAATTCCAATTTATAATCCCTAGTATCCGCCTACACGTATATATTTACCTAGTCTTATCCAGGGGATCCTTCGTTCGTTTGGAGGCTGGGGACCGATCCTGTACAATATCCTCAATATCCTTCACATTGTTTGAGTTCGATTTATCCGACTCATGGCTCTCATAGCCCTCTTCTTCGTCATCTGACTCGTCCGACTCGCCGAAGCCGGGCTGGCCAGGCTGTCGCAGTGATCGTCGACGAGGCTAAAACAAAAGCTTAACCCTTTTCGCAAAATAATTGGAATTTAAATCAAATAAAAAATTAAAAACCTAAAAACCAAGTTCAGCATGCCAAAAATTTGTTTTAATGCAATATATGAGAATCAAAAGAAAACGGCTGAGTTTTATAGGAAATCAAAAAATTTTAAAGACAAAACAATATTTCAGGGATTTAAGGGCTATTGGTCAAATGAAAGAGCGGAATCCTAATCTATTCAAAACATGTCCCAAAGCTTTTAGTATATATCTTCCAAACAGGACTTCTCGCCGTAAGTTCTGTTACGTATATACGTACTCCTTATAAGGAGTAAATCATTTAACATGAGCTAGCACATTCTAAGGTAGCAGTGCCCAAATAAAAAGTAAAGAAATTCAGCAAATATTACATTCTAATAAAAATTAACAAAAACAACAGACATCTATTAGCTGATCTTCCAAGCAGCAGGCTACGTATATATCGATAAGCACTTTCAAAAAGCTACACATTTCAACTAGCAGAATGCACTAATTTATTTAAAGATCTAAAAATTAAACGGTGAAAGGAAACCAATCAAATAGGCAGAAAATCAAGTTCCCAAATAATTGGAGTAAACCTTACTTATTAAAATTATCATGAACTGAAGAGTGATAAACAATCAGTGACAAGAACAAAACAATAGTTTCCCTACACAAAACCCTAAAATGACGTCAGGGATCAGCCTCAAAATAGCATCCACGAATAAGCTAAAGACACATAAGGCAGGCCTGTGGCCAGTGGCGGATCCAAGATTTGCTGAGGGGGTGGCGGTAAAATTACTCCAGCGGGGGGGGGGGGGGGTTCTGGGGAGCGGATCCCCCCCGAGGTTGAAGAAATCTTTTGTTTTTCCAATAAAATCCGTCTTCGGATGATTAATTCTTTTAATTTTGAAGCACTGAGAAGATTTTTAGAAAACTACATTTTTAGGCAAAAATAGTAATTTTCACCGACAATCGGATGCATTTCAAGCTTTTTCTTCATAAATGCAATAAATATATATGCCGCTAAAAACAGAAAATTCGCGTTAAGGGAGCGACCTTTTTTGGTTTTTACCCTATTCCCTATTTTTCTCCTTAATTTTTCCTAACATCGAATCGCGACGGGGGGGCAGCCGCTCCCCCCCCCCTGAATCCGCCGCTGTGGCGGATATTACAGACAGCAAAGCGGCCATCAAAGCATATGTACAGAAAAAGCACTGTTATACAGTAAGCCAAAGTGGCATAGGATTAGGCATACGAGGTTGCAGTGAAAAATCACAACAACCAGAGTTGCTTAACTTCGTCAAAGCCAAGGTCTCAACTTGGTTGGTACACAGGCGAGTTAAGGGGGCGCTTGCATTACCGGGAACGGTTCTCCTGAGTTTATTTTCCAACGAATCTATTTCAAACTTTCAGCATAGGTAGCTGGTGCTAAATGCTAGCAATATGGAGAATTTGAATAATCCAGTGCTTAGCTTGCGACTTACACAAGAGGGATAAGCTGAAATTTTCAAAACGCTGTCACTCATTAACGGCAGAATGAAATTAGCTCAAATTTGGCACAAATGCGTAAATGAACATAACGCAGGGGCAATTTTTTCAGTTTTTCGATTTATGTAGTTTTGAGTATTTTATGAATATTCGAAAACTTTGAAAGTCAATATCTCACGGAATATGCGATTTAAGGTACTGGTTTCCTTTCGGGTATTTTTGACTCATACGGCTTTAATCCTTTACGTAAATGGCTAAAACTTACGAAATAGCCTATTTCCGTGCTCTTTAACATTCTGGGACAAGTCCCGTCTTTTTCGGCCAAAAGATGAGAAAGTTTTGGTTTTTCGCCTTAGGCTCCCAGTAAGTAGGCAAGACAAGGAATTGGTTGCTATGGCTGGAAAGAGGACACGAAAGCAAACATTTCTGCTCTTACAACTTTTGAGCAGTCTCCAGTGGTTAAGTCGGCATAAGCAAAAAACTGTTTTTAGGGTCAAAAAATGGCCATTTTTGAGGAAATCAATTTTTTCAAAATTACTGCCACATGTTAAGGACAAAGTTGGGTTATTTATACTCAATCGATACAGCGTCAAAATGCACATTTTATGAATGCCTAGTAGCCGCAATTTATTGCTTTCAGCTGGAGATTTGGCCGAAAAACCATTTTAGCAAAACTGCGATTATTTTGTTTCGAACATCGATTTCTCAAAAACTACTCGACGGATTCCGGAAATTTTTGGCAGAATCTGAAATTCGCACTTCTGCGGAGGGACGTTTTTCTTGGTTTGGGCTAAAACATATTGAGCAGCAAGAAAACTCAATGCGAAGTTGCGAAATTTCGTGTCACTGTGCATTTGGCCGATTTTCTCGACGTTAAGACCTGCTGAGCCAAATCCAAAAAAACGTCCCTCGGCCCATATGTCCTTTATATCGTGGCACAAAAAGAACTTTTGGCAAACTCTTCAGTTTTGAGAAATCGATGTTCAAAAACTGTTGGTCTATATTCATCCTGTTAGATGTCAGCTTGTCAAAAAATTTCTGCTATTTTTTTGCTAATTTTGCCAGTTTCGTAAGCTCGTGTGAATGTACAGAGAATAAGCTTTAAAACGATGTATAAAGCTCTTTCCAACTCTCGAAATTGCGAAAGTTATAGCGGTTCAAAAAATTACTAAAAAGCACTGCACAAAAGGAAACCAGCACCTTAAACAAAAACTAAAAACATTGCCCCTGTGTACCCGTCAAATAAACTTGCATGCATGCAAAATTTGAGCGAGTTTGGTCGCAACATTTATGAGAAAATCAAATTGAAAAATTTCGCACTAATCGCTTCAGTTTTACGCAAGTTTTATGCTTGTAATAAGTCGCACAGTGTATTTCATGAACTAATAAACAAATCCAACACAAAAGCAACGTGGAAAGCCCTGTAGAATTCATTTCCGAACGATAGGTTTTTACATTGGCATTCGCGTTGAGAATGGTAAACGTAACTTTGTCATGTATTCAACCGTCTGTAACTTTTGATTGCAACCACGTACAGGAGAGATATGCACATCGTTGTAACGGGCTTTTTATGCTCTTTCACCTAGTGCATTCGACGTTGTCGTTTGCAGCTTTAATAAAATTTCGACATTTTAAGCCATACCGGTAGCTAGCCAAGCATGTGGTCTCCGTTGCCGAAATTTTGTCAAAAGATGCCCCGCCAACCAAAGTAAGTTTAGTTGGGATTTCTTTAAAATTGAGCTATCGGTCTAAATTTTATATCTATAATCCCGATAATGCAAGCGCCACCTTAAGGGGGGTCCATTTTTGGGCCATTTTTTCGACTTTCTCCGATCTCGCTAATTTTCACATACTTTATTGTCCAAATGGTATATTTTAACGAGTTTTTAAAACTAAAGTCGTAGCTCTTCCGGTTGTCGAGTAATTTCACCTCAAATTTGAGATTTCGTGTGTTAAACTTAGGAAATTTAAAGTTGTCACTTTTTCGCGTGCGCCAAAAAAATCTCCCGACAAACGTTGGTGAATTTGGACAAATTATACATTAAAATAATGCTAAAATGTTAAACTACGGTACCCTGGAATTAGAATTTTAATTTAGGCCTTTAAAACTTTTTAATTAATTTTTGAAGGATTAAAATTTAACTTGATGCTCAAGTCGTGTTAAATTTTAATCCTTCAGAAATTAATTAAAAAATTTTAAAGGCCTAAATTAAAATTCTAATTCCAGGGTACCGTAGTTTAACATTTATCGTTATTTTAATGTATAATTTGACCAGATTCACCAACGTTTGTCGGGAGATTTTTTGGCGCACGCGAAAAATGACAACATTTTAAATTTCCTATGTTTAACACATGAAATCTCAACTTTGAGGTGAAATTACTCGGCAACCGTAAGAGCTACGACTTTAATTTTAAAAACTCGTTAAAATATACAATTTGGACAATAAAATATGTGAAAATCAGCGAGATCGGAGAAAGTCGAAAAAATGGCCAAAAAGTGGGCCCCCCTTAACCCGCTTTAAGAGGGAAAGTAACCTATTTGCCTCAACTTTATACAATAGGGCTACTTTTTTAGATCGTGGCGTAGACGATGGATGTATGCAAAAAGTAAGGAAAAGTAAAGTGCCTCGGAGAGAACCTATATATAGAAGGTTACAGGGTTCCGGTGCTTATCTCCGAATTCACAGCCAAAAGCCACAAGTATATGTTGTGCCACAGCCACAGCCAACTAAAATGTTGATTACATCCGTGGAAGGGGGACTGCCCTTCATTTTCATCAGGCATTACGTTAGAACACACTCTTATTAACTTCCTACCGCAAAGGTACATATTTACCGACCAGTTATGTATAGATAGGTGGGTTTGCGAAAGACCACGGCAAACCGCTATGTGCTTAACCCCTTATTCAAGGGAATTTGTGGTAGCGGGGATTCGAACCGTGCACCATCACATCCTCAGTCGAACGCATTAACCACTCGCAAAAATATCTGGACCAAATATCTTAGCAGCCATGCCTTGCCAAGAAATTTTGCCAAAATTTCTATAAGATAAAAATTAATCCCGGTACAAATGAAGAGACTGACACCTATCACAGACAGAGGTCCGGCGGATATACTCATGTGTGATAAATGATCAAAAAATCTTCCGTCTGGACGATTTAAAAAAATTTTTGATCAACAAATTGATGCAATAAGTTTTATAGGCTGCAGAATGTTTTGCCATTCGGCACGCAAGTGCACACCCATAGAATCTCTGAACTTCTTTAGTCTATGACCGGTATCCCGGTATCCTTCCGCAACGTCCGCACCACAGCCTTTTTGAATTCAGAATTGTCTTCAACAAAAACAGTTTCATCAGCCAAGCGGTTCCATTTCCGAAGAAAACTGGGCAGGAACGACTTCTGATGAGCAGACGTTTTAGATTTGGGGACTTGCAGACTTCCCATTGATGATTCTGTCGCTCTTGTGGAGCGTCCACACCTGATCGGTTGGGGCTTTAGATGTTGTATTTGCAGGTTCGGGGCTGTATTGTGCACAAGCCTATGTAGCTGGCATAAGCCCGAGACGTCGCGCCGGAGTGTAAACTGTCTAGTTTGTGGGCAAAGGTAGGGAAAAGTCGAGCAGCTCGCAGCTGAATGTTTGATCCAGCAAGGCAAAATATTATGTAGTTGGCACATTAACAAAGACAGAACTACAGTAGTCAAGAACGGGCCTTATCGTCGATACGTAGCGTGAACGTGCCAAATGACAGCTGTAGCTTATATATACTAGGATTAAATTTTTCTTCCGTTACCCAAAAAGTTTGTAAATTTTGGAAAAATTTCAACTTTGAAGGCCAACGCCTTGAGCTAATTGTGTTCATAAATACAAAAGGGGGAGAGGATCGGCCAAATAACTAATAATACCCTTTCAAACGGGCTGAAGGGCAGCTAAATCACTGGACGTAATATTTTTGACTGCATCCATCCTCCGCGCCAAAAAGTAGCCCAACCGGACAAAGTATAGAGACAAACATTCAGTACCCCCATTAGGCCGGGTTAAGGTTTGACAAGACCATAGTACACAACATATTATAAGAGTGTGACAAGCATTATGTGCTCTACTAGTAGTTCGTGAAACACAGCTAGCATGCTACCGACTTATCCGACTCAAACGAGCACCTAACAAATCAAACTCCGCCCGCTACGCCTGCAAAAAATGTAGGGTCGGTTCCTGGGTGAGCTTGTCCCAACACCTTTAATTTGTTTTGTAACATAAGCATAAACCAACGTTACATACAAGCACTAGAATTCGCGCTTTTTTAATAAACACACATACAAACCAACCCTCAATTTTTGGAAACAATTACATAATTTTGGTGAATCACAACGAAAAATTAAGTTTTTAGGGTAAACACCTATTTTTCTAATCATCTTAGCTAACCTCTTGGATAATCTTCCTTGCCCCTTGACCCTAATGGCGGTAGGGCTTGTAACTTGTCAGGGCTGAGAGGAAGACCTTAGATTCTGCTCAGACCTCCCCTGCCCGCTTCTCCAATACTCGTCACTCTTAATAGTATATTTATATATATATATATATATATATATATATATATATATATATATATATATATATATATATATATATATATACTGTTTGAAGAAAGCTGGGTAAAGCAGCTACTATAGAGTAAAGCAAAGTGCAAACATCAAGTGGCTAGAAACATAAAATTACACGGTGCAACTTGCCCTGTTCTCCTGATGCTAAAATAAATAAAATGTGACAGATTTACGTAAAAAACCTTGAAGTGTGTATAGTGTCCACAGACAGTTGTCTCTGAAATTCTGGTACAAGATAACTTAACTTAGTACAAACATCTAAGAATTGTATACAATTCACGCCCACGTAATTTTATGCACACTTTATAAATACCATAATCTAGTCGCATGTACTCAAACAGACTATATATAATTTATAAGAAAAGACTATTTCTTGTGCCACAAAGAAATTGCTTACAGCAGGTAAAGCCGCATATTATTCAAAATTAAAAAGTAAAAATAATTTGGAGTTTTCCAAAAAAATTGTAGTGCGACTAGTGACTATGTACATATACTAACTTTCACTAAGCTGCGTGTCCACGTCGAAACGACAATCAAGTACAACGTTCATAAAAAGTATTAAAGTAGGAAAAAAGTGTCAAACAGTCCACTCCACAGTCCCCCTCCATTTAAGGAAGAGTTTGTAATAGGAAGACTGACAAGAGCCCATTCTAATGCAATAAACCAGCCGCAACCTGCTGTTTAATTTAACCATTTAATCTAAGTAAAAACCCACTAAACAAGCAAACGTAAAACTATGTGAAGTGGGGAACCACCAATCGAGGACACGGATTTGTAGGTCGTTGCAGACTGCTACAGCCCGATGCAATAGCTCGGCTACGTAATTTGATAAAGCTTAAACACGACTAACAACACCCCACCCCCTTCAATCCAGCACGTCATGTCCATTCCCGTACTTGTCCGAACCATCCCAAACATTTCTGGATACAGTGAGCAATACAAGGATCAAGGCTACACGTCAACATCAAGGTTTGGATCAAAATTAGTTTGTAAAAACAAAGGTTTCTGTCAGTTGCTGGTTGGAGTATTACATTAGGAATAGTCTCGCATGCTTTTTATGACAAACTCTTGGTATATACTACCTCATTTTCGCTTACCGCGAAAACCATTTTAAAAGATGATTCAGTGACACTAGACAGCAAAGGTATTTCTATCGTCGCAAGTGCATGCAACAAACAAACAAACAGTTAAACAAATAAACAACCAATGCAACAAATCAACGTAAAAGTAACTGTTCAAGGCAGTGATTGCACAATAAAAACAACCCAGATTACATAATCTAAAACGGGAGCACGTTACAAGTTACAAGTTATATACTTACCGAAAGTAACAAACATGCAAAGTAAGAAGACCCTAACGGATCGAAATGCATACAAACTAAGCTATAAATGCGAGACAACCCAACCAACTCTCACAACCAGAGGCGTATACAGAATTTTAAAAGGGAGGGCGTTTTATTCGACATCAACGCTTACGATTTTTGCAATAAAATATTGATACAGCTTACTTTGGAAAATCCAAAACATATAGAAGAGAAGAGGGTCAACCCACAAAACCCTCCCCTAGACACGCCCATTACCTCAACAACAGGCAAACGAAAAGGCTACACCTTCGGGTGTTTTACAGCGGTTCAAAATTATTCAAAAAAGTGATAAAACTAAATTTGCCAATTTTTTTATCTCCCGGAACCACAAACACTATGCAATCTCATCTAGTACGTACGTCAGGCAGCGCAAACCCCTAGCTAAAATGATAGCAGGACAACCTTCACTCCACCACTAGACATTGTGGATAGTGCTGGTGCTCATACTAAGATTCATGAAACAAAGGAGTGCCGCCTCTAATCATTGCTGTCTCTGTGCGCCCAGAGAGAGCCCAGCCCCAGCTAGCACATACTTCCCTTTCTTTACCACAGTAGACCAGTAAAGGATGGATGATAGCTGGGTTGGCTAGAGCAAGGGAGTCCCTACTTCAGAGCTAGAAAAAAACAAAATCAAAGCTGGGCCAAAAAGGTACGAATTATGGGAATAATACATACCTGTCTCATGGTGGCCCTGGGATTATCCTGCATGATATCCTCCTTGTATCCCTCTTCCCCCTCCACCACATCCGGGGCGTGTTCGTGCTCTTCCCGGGCCGCCGTCTCAGCCGCTTCCTTGGCAGCCGCCTGCCTACCTGCTTCAGCCCGTAGTCCGCTGAAGCTCGCTTTATATTCTTGGGGAATACCTAGGAAGAAAAAACAGACAATTCTCAGGTCAGTTTTACACTGACACAAACCTTACTGACAGGCTATCACGAAGTAGGTAGTACGACTGATTTTCTAGACCCAAAACTGTCCGTGTTTTGTTTGACATTAACCTAACCAAAAATGAACACAATAATGAATGTCCAGTCGACAAATTCTTACAAAGGCGTGACCTTCACACTCATACATAATTATTGCCACTATATACATCAA
>JASAND010010088.1:0-14447 GCA_030248195.1 Trissonchulus latispiculum
TTAGCACTAGCGTAGATACGGGGGGGGGGCGGGGGGCGGCCTCCCTCCCCGAAATAATGGCTTTGCCCCCCTGAAAAATTGGGCAAAAAAAAGAAAAATTTTGAGCGCGGGCGTTCAACTTTATTGGAAACAGACACAAATTATACATTAATGCTTCAAATTAGCTCAACATTGATGCATTTTCTACACCAATTAAAAAATTTTCGCGCCTTCGGCGCGAATTTTGGTTATTTCGATTATCAAAATTATTATTTTTCATTAAACATGCTAACAAATGTTTGTATGTATAAGTTGCTTTGCAGTTTTGCTGTTATCTGCGTTATTATTCCCAACATCTTCGGCCTTGGCATAATTGATTGATATGATCAGAATACGCAGTTCTTAATGGGAGCATCTTAATAGTTTTAGTTTTCGGACAAGCCAGTACGTAAACGTAGAAAATAGTAAATAAAGGTACAAAATGTTGTTAGTCAATTGATAAATCATTTATACAGAATTAAATGTTTCAATAGCGTTTAATGGCGAAATTTAAAAATTTTCTCAACTTCTGGGGGGCTCCGCCCCCCAGACCCCCCATTTGGGACTTCGGATTTCGCTTTCAGTTGTAACAAGTCGAAAACATGAACCGTATAGAAGGCTTTTCAATTTATAGATCAACTTGCAGTATAATACGCAGTGTGGATGTTACGCAAAACCAGAAAATTTTACCCCCCCCCCCTGACCCCTCAAAAGTCCTCGGTCAACACTGCCCCCCCCTGAAAATTTTTTGTACCTACGCTACTGGTCTTTAGTATGTTGCACGTGTATTGTGTTATGGATGATTAAGCTTATACTTGAGTAAATCGATGTACCGTCCTTGTTGAATTTCTTCGGAGTAAATCTTCTTTCTTTCTTTCTTTCCATGTTTGATCAACCAGGGGGGAGGGGGACCCAGTTTATGAAACATCAAAGCACGACTTTATGGGTATACAAGAACAAAAAGTGCTCCTTCGTCGCATGTAAAATACATATGAGTTCCGTAGGGAGGTTGTAAATTAAGGAAAACAAGTTGCAACTGCTTAACATATGAGCCTGTCCTACAACGAGGCTCATATTGGCGTATGTCATAATACGAATAATTTGCAGATATATATTTTACTTTTATAAAAATACATACTGCATAAAGCTTTTCATTACAAATTGTCCTTCACATAGCTTATTGATCAGTCATTATAGTGTGTATATGCTCAATACGGTACGCCATGAGGCACTCTGACTCACAGCCAAGTGGGAACGCATTCTGCGTGTGTATAATTTGAAAGTGTTTCGAGAATGCATTAGAGGTGTGCCATAGTGTTTCAGGAAACATCAGGTTGCATGTACAGTTCAGCTTGAGTAGTCGTAGTTCACTTCAGTGCGTTTCTTCTGGGCCACGACGTCTATTCTTTGTTCCGTAATGAGGATGAAGCTGAGGTTCTTTAATGAGGCTTTAATGTGGAATGCACTGTGACGCCAATATGAGCCTCGTTGTAGGACAGGCTAATATGTTAAGCGGTTGCAACTTGTTTTCCTTAATTTACAACCTCCCTACGGAACTCATATGTATTTTACAGGCTAGTTTTTGCTTATGTACAACCTGCCTACGAAGACTCATATGTATTTTACATGCGACGAAGGAGCACTTTTTGTTCTTGTTTTCTATTATTTTATATATATATGTATGCTCATGAAGGCTGGGGTTTTTTTTCTTGGGGGGGGGGGGGGGGGGCCCCCCCCCCACATTGTGGGGCCCCCCCCCCACACGACATATTCCCCCCCCCCCCACTCGTTCCCCTCACCACTTTTTTGGGCTTCCCCCCCCCACTCGCCCTAAGGTGCCCAGAAAATGCCAAATTTTTAGGATTTTTGGTCAAAATTTTCAAAATTTTTCCGGCTTCGCCGGAAATGTTTGGTAAAAAATCGTCTATTTTGGTGCTAAAACTTAATTTTTGAGCACCTTTAAGCTTAGTTATAGCAGTATACGTAGAAAACAGGCTTTTTATACGGTATTTTTGGCATTTTTAGCCCATTTTATTTCCCCCCCACTTTTGGACCTCCCCCCCACTAGTGGGGGGGGGAGCCCCCCCCCCACTTATTTTTGCCTAAAAAAACCCCAGGAAGGTATAGCCACGGGGGGAAAAAACCCACTTTTTCGGATTTTGGCTGGAACTTTTTTGTTATAAGGGCTAGCTGAGAACTCTATATACCATCGTACTTGGCGTACTTAGAACTTTCTTTTAAGCCCATTTGCACTTCTCTAGGTTGTACCGTTAGGCCGGTATAATGCAAAAAGTAGCGGGGGGGGGAAACCCAATGGGGGGAAAAAAACCCAAATGGGGGGAAAATAAACCCACCCCTCACAGGTCCTAAAAATTGTCGTAGCGCGATTCTGACACTTCCTGTGTAAAATTCAACTCTTTTTTAGTTAGTATGAGTCAAAAAACCCGACCTAGGTAGCTTTTTTTGAGATCTCATGTGCCATTGAAAATGCAGCATCAAATGTACAGGTTTCATAAAGTTTAACACATAAACATAGGGCAATTTTTGAAAAATGCTAAAAACGATGTAATTTGATAAAACTTACTATTCTAACGTGTAGAGGATGGTTTTTTACGTACAATTGGCTAGTAAAAGTCACAATTAGACCTCTGCTGGGTCATCCAGCAGCGAAATTGCACTTTTAGGGTTTTATGCCTCTAGCTACCAAAGTATTCAAAATTGTCCAAATCTGACAGCATAGGGTGACGCAGCGTCCTCGATAATATCGTACTACAGTCCCGAATTGTTTCCCAGTTGAGCTGGTAAAAAATTTTTCAAAAAAATTTGGGTGGGTTTTTTCCCCCCAAAGTGGGTTTTTTTCCCCGCCACGTTTGGCAATGTGCCAGTCTAACGGTGCATCGGATCGGTCTAATTTTTGCTGTGTGCAAAGAGGAAGACTTGCCATCATTGCAGATATTTGCAAAACTTTTCTAGCCCAACCCAGTCAAAAGTTACATCGGTCCAAACTTTTGCCAAATTTTTGGAAGGTTGGACCAAAAAGTAGGTATCTTTTTCAAAATGTCATAAAATGAGCAAGAGTGAACCAAATGATCTGATCTTTGCACACATAGGTTAGAAAGAGTCGCGCTTTCTGCTGGTATGTTTTGGAGCTCCTAGCTCCAACCCGTGACCCAGGAGGCGGGTGGGGTTTTTTTCCCCCCAAAAAGGGGGTGGGTTTTTTTCACCCCATGGCTATATGTATAGATATCTTTCAACAGTAGCAAGCAAGCCAACCACAGCACTCAACAACCACTTTGAGCATGCAGTTTTATGACAAAAGTTGCTCAGCTAGCTAAGGGCTTTCATTTGGTACCAAATTTGACCACTTCTGAAAAATTTCATTTTTGACCGAAAATCGCCTAAGTCCCCACCCCACCCCACCACAGCACTCAAACCACTTTGAGCATGCAGTTCTATGACAAAAGTTGCTCAGCTCGCTCAGGGCTTTCATTTGGTACCAAATTTGACCACTTTTGAAAAATTTCATTTTTGACCGAAAATAGCCTATATACGTCCCCACCCCACCCCACCCACCACAGCACTCTACAGCCACTTTAGAACGAGCACAGCAAGATGGGTGGGTCAGACGGCAAAACGGACACCGGGAATGAGCTGGGCGCACCAGAAAACCCCTATAGACAAAGTTTGGAGAGGCAAAGTAAAGCCTACTATGGACCTCCGGGAAGCGGTTACCGACATGACCCCTCAGACGGTCAAGTGGAACCAGCCCAGCAACTTGGGTTATTCGGGCAGCAAAACTGATAGCGGGAATCGATTCTCCGTCCCAAAAAACCTTTGTATGCAAAATTTGAGCCACCCATGTAGCAAAATAGGCGAAAAAATTAAGTTCAAAGTTCGACCCAAAATTCACCAGCTTTGGCCGGCCAGTACCGCAAAATTACGCACGAACACGGAAAATCATATAGCATTTGAATGACCCCGATATGTGTACTGTTTAACCATATAGTCAGTATTGCCCCATATATAGCCCAATCTGACTTATTAAGGCGCCTTTGAAGCATACTTTTTGGCCATTTTAGCGTTTTGGCCGACTTTGGCCCCCAGCCAAAAATTTTTTCCGGCCCTGGGAGGCATAAAAACTAGCTTATTTTCTTATTTTTGATTTGTACTACAAGAATATATATGGGTTTCATAGGCAAAAATTTTTTATCTGTAGTTATTCAAGCTACAAAACCCCCTTATGAGACATCAAAAGCGAGAAACCGGAAAAAACATCACTCTCGTATGCGATTTTTGGGACAACTTTTTAACGGAAAGTGGTACGGGGATGAAACTTGGCAAATATACTAAACTCGACACGTACAATTTTTTGCGCACATAATCGGCGCAGGATCTGCGCAGGAATCTGCGCAGCTTCTGCGCAGCCTTGTTTTACACGGTCATTCGACCATTTTCACTCATATTATAGGGGTCGCTACCGCGACCCCTATGATATAGTTGGAGGCAAAAGTTACGGAAATCGCTTATAGATAGGTGCACTCTACGCATACACAGAATTCTTATGACAGTAGTTTCAAATTTCTACCATTTGTAGTGCTCGGAAAAAAACTTGCCACAAGATGTGCTAATTTTGCCAAAAATCATCATTTTGCACAATTTTCACGTTCTTTTAATAATTGCTCACTCGTTACCCACTCGAAAGTCACCAAAATTGGCACATAAAACTCGCAATGCCTGTCGGACATTATGGTAAAGGCAAATGCTTCAAGGTAGAACTTTTCTGTCGTGTCAGCTCCTTTAAGGGGGGGGGGGGCTACTAAAGGTTTGCCCCGACTTTGTCCGATTGGCCTACTTTTTGGCGAAGATGTAGAGCATGGGTGTGGTCAAAAAAATATCGGGTACTGAGTTCTTAGCTGCCTTCCAGCAATGTGCAGCCGTCGCGTTTATGTGTCCGACCCCCCGTTTTTCACAACTACCAACATAATTAATTAAAAAATCTCTGCTGGATGCAAGACCCTAGCTTCAAAGTTGCCATTTGCAAATATGATTTGGCACATGTGCCCCTATCTGCAGAAAAATACTAGACGTCTGTATCTTATCTGCATCTCTGTCAATTACTCTTCAAAGTTGAAGTCTCGGCCAAAATTTAAAAATTTTTGGCTAACGAAAGGAAAATTTTATTACTGGTGCGAGCTATAAGGCTGTAATTTGGCACAAAAGGAGGCCCTACAGGAGTACTCATTTGTGGCAAATGGCAAGAAATTCTGCCGCGTGAAAAAATGTTTATGCCAACTTTAATCTTCACAAATTGCCAAAAATTGCCTTTTTGGGGCAGTGATTCCCCAGAAATCGAAAAAATCAAATTTTTTGAAATTAAAATTTTTTGAGATATTTGAAGTCAGCGTGGTCGAAAACACACCCACAAACGATTTCAGCTCGATTAGTGAAGGTTTGCGGCTTCTATGGCTGCAAAAAGCCTCTACACAGGATCCGACAGACTGAAAATGGTGATTTTGGCAATTTTTGAAGATTAAAGTTGACATAAAAAATTTTTCTGAATTTCTTGCCAATTGGCACAAATGAGTACTCCTATAGGGCCTCCTTTTGTGCCAAATTACAGCCTTATAGCTCGCACCAGTAATAAAATTTTCCTTTCGTTAGCCAAAAATTTTTAAATTTTTGCCGAAACTTCAACTTTGAAGATTCCCAGAGATACAGATCAGATACAGACATCTAGTATTTTTCGGCAGATAGGGGCATATGTGCCAAATCATATTTGCAAATGGCAACTTTGAAGCTAGGGTCCTGCACCCAGCAGAGATTTTTAATTAATTATGTTGGTAGTTGTGAAAAACGGGGGGTCGGACACATAAACGCGACGGCTGCACATGGCTGGAAGGCAGCTAAGATCTCAGTACCCAATATTTTTTGACCACACCCATGGTCTACATCTTCGCCAATAAGTAGGCCAATCGGACAAAGTCGGGGCATGTCGATTTTAGTAGCCCCCCCCCCCCTTAATCTCTTATTATATATATAGGTCGCAAAAGTCCATTCTTGAAATTTCCAAAATATTGACAAATTGGGTCAAGTCAGAAAGGATATATGTCTGAAATGTAGTATCTGAAAGTTAGAGCAAGTTAAAGTTTGAGGGCACAGTTAGCTGAAAAAGGTTCAGTTCACAATTGAAGAATGTACTGTGAACGACTGGCTATATGCCAAAGCCGTTTTAGTATGTATTAAAATATTAGCCAACCCACAGAATTAATATGCCATATTAGTTGACCCAAATTTTGCTGCCGTTCTGTCTCAACATGCCCTTGGAGGTCAAATCACAGTGATTTTCAAGTTCTGCAACTTTATAGCTGAATATCTCTGCCACAGTTTGATTTCGAACTCTAATGTTTTGTCTTGTTTTTGACAACATATATATGTACCTATATTGTGTGTGAAAATGAGCGAAATCCGTGACTATCGATTTTGACCCAATGCGACCCCTCCCCCCCTTAAACCGATTTTAAGCCAAATTTTGAGAAGCATTTTCAAAAAACTGCCATTTGTCAGCCAAATTCAGCTATCGTTTTTGGTCCAAAAATCGCTGGGATGAGTCGCGTCGCGGCGGGGGGGGGTTGTCAAAACTTCGAGGAGGGTACTATATATATATGGCCTGGGCTTATTCCAGGGAATTCTTCTTGGGGCTGGGCTCTCTTTGCGGGCTCTCGGGGGGCATATCATTTATATATATATATATATATATATATATATATATATATATATATATATATATATATATATATATATGGGAGGGGGCGAAATTTTTTCAGTTTTTTAAAAACATGCTAAAAACGTGCTATTTTTATAGTAATCGCCAAAAGTAAGCGGAAAATTTTTGAAAATCTGGCCTTCTCCGCGATTTTTTCAGGGCAAAAGTTGGTAAGGGGCACCCACCATGTATGTAGGTGTTAGGGTGGGGGACCACCTCCCCCCACCCCAAATGGAGGGGTCGCCGACCCTATCCGCTAAAAACTTTTTCTACTCTACACCCCAAATCGGCTTTCGGCAGACCCACCAATTAAAAATTTGCAAACCCCTACCTGAATTTTTGCAAATTTTTAGCCAAAAATTCGAAAATTCTCAAAAAATTGCTAAAATTCGCATAATTATGTACGTATATATATACCTTGTTAAAAACCGCTAAAAATAGCTAAAAATTGAGAAAATTTTGCAGTTTTTAACGAAAAACTGATTTTTCGCCGACCCCCCCCTCGAAAGTTTTCTTACTCCTCCCCCAAATCGACTTTTTTAAGCCCCTACCCTTTTTTGCCAAACCCTACTTTTTTCAGCCCTCCACCCCCACTTTTTTTCGCCAGCACAACCACTGGGGGCAGAGAGACCCATAGGTATAATGGAGATTTCATTTGGGTGGGGGGGGTTTCCCGGGCTCCCCCCCCCCCCATATGTGTAACGGGGATTTGGGTTGGGAGAGGCCCCCTCCTCCGAAATATGGGGGCGAAACCTCCCCCAAAAAATGTTATTATTTTTATGCCAATAATTGCATTTCCAGCCAAAAATGCCAAAAAACATCCAAACATGAAGTAATTTTAACATTAGACAAGGGATTTAAACTCGTAAACCTCATTGACAACATGTGTCTAACTCCAAAATAAGGTCAATATTGAGTCAGAAAGTATATACACATAAAACTGTTAAAAACGTGTATTTCTCGCAATAATGAACACTTTCAAACAAAAATTAGGACAAAAAATTTTATCCCAAAAATCGCATTTGCAGCCGTTTCTAATGATAAAGAACATCTAACCATGAATTAATTTTAACATTCGATAGTGGTTTTTAAACTAAAAAAACTTGACTGCTATTTGCCAACATGTTTCCATTTCCAAGTTCAAAATAAGGTCAATATTGAGTCATAAGGTCCATACCAGGGTTTTTTTTTGAAAACCGGACATGTTCCAAAATTGTTCTTTTTTAAAAAATTTTGTTCTTTTTTAAGTGAAATTGTTCTTTTTTCCAAAAATTTCGTAAAAAATGGAAAAATGTAATAAAAATTTAGGTTAAATAAAAATACAAATAAAAATGTAATAAAAAGTATAATTATTTAAAAGTTTGAACGGCTTACTACATACAACAATTTATTATAATTAAGTACGTGTATATGAACGCTCACACTTCACGAATAAACAAATTTTATAAAAACCTTCTTGGCTTCATGAGATCAAACTATATAAAATTTGGAGAAATTAAAGAAACGCAATTTTAAAATTTAAAGATCTTGCTTTTGTCTCTATTCTTTTTTGAAAACGGGAGAAATATTTTTGAAAATTTATCTCACACAAGAACTCTCTGAGGAATATCCCCTCGCCTGCTGCTAACATTTGTGTATATATGCACCTGTGCCTGTCTTTGTTTGCAGTATATAGCAAGTCGAAGGAGACAGGCACAATAGACCTAATGCCATGAAGCGTTACAGTTTGAAGCAAGAACATAATTGTAAACTACTAGTGCAGGCAGACATGAACAAACTGGGGGGTCTGGGGGGCGAAGCCCCCCAGAAGTTGAAGAAATTTTTTGAAATTTTGCTTTTTCGGCTAAGGAAAATATTAATTTTGTGTTCTTTTTCAACTTCTAATTTTGCTTTTTTCTCTGTTCCTTTATTGTTCTTTTTTAAAAATTTTTGTTCTTTCTGGAAAAAATGTGTTCCAAAGAACACTCTTTGGAACAAAAAAAAAACTCTGGTCCATACTACTATTAAAAACGTTAAAAACATGTATTTCTCGCAATAATAAACACTTTAAGCCAAAAATTTTGACATTTTTGAAAATTTTTGCAAAATCTACCCCAAAATTACCCAATTTTTGGCCATATTTTCGCGCCTTTGGCGCGACTACCCCAAAACGTCCACCCCAGAAAGTTCTGTAGGAGGGTTGAAAAATTGGCAGGGGGGACCATAGCATAGTTTCCATCTGAGGGGGTATCCCCCCAAAATTTTCGACCAACTTTACCCCTCCCCAGATTCTTTTACTTACCCTCCCCCAACTTTTGGCTAATCCCGCCCCCAACCTGGGCTTATTCTACTGAGGGGGGCCCATAAACACCCTACCCCCCCAAAAAACTGGGTGCCCCTTGTGGTACCACATTTTGCCCTGAAAAAAATCGCTCAGAAGGTCAAATTTTCAAAAATGTTCCGGCTTCGCCGGAGATTTAAACTCATTTTTTAATACTAAATCTGCTTATTTTTGCAATAAAAATCAACTTTTACAGTATATATATACCTGCCAGAAAAATAGCGCTATTTCTAGCATATTTTTAGAAAAACTTTCGCCCCCCCCCCCAAATTGCCTTGCCCCTCGGACATTTGGGGAGGGCCCCCCAAGAAAAAATGCCTAGAATAAGCCCAGCGAACCGCCCCCCCCCCATTTTTGGACCCAAAAAGTTAGCTAACTTTGGCCGAAAAATTGTCTTTTTCTGAAAACTTTTTTCTAAAATTTTGACCTAAAATCGTTTTAAAACGGTTCAAAAACGCCCAAAACGTGAAAAACCAGCCTTATTTTGATGAAAAAAGGGCTAAATTACAGAAAATTTTGCATTTTTTGGTCATTTTTCGAAATTTCAGAGGTCCGAATTCTGGGGTGGGTTGGGGGCATATGTGTACCACCTGTTTGGGTGGGGGGGGAGTAAAAAGTCCAAATCTGGCTTGGGGGTCTAAAAATAGGAAATTCTTGAAAAAACTGTACCCAAACTGTACCCAATTTTTCCAACTAAAAATGGCCCTTTTTTGACATAAAATCTACTAGTTTTGTAAAAGCATAGGTTTAATTGGGGGGGGGGGTAATCCAACCAGCCATGTTTACAAACCACCCCCAAAAATTTTGGGGGGCCCCCGGCCCCCCCAACGGGGGGGGGGGGGTTAGACGCGTCGACGGCGCGAAAAATTGGCCAAAAATCGGGTATTTTTAGGGTAAATTTTGCAAAATTTTTCAAAAATGTCCAAATTTTTGGCTTAAAGTGTTCATTATTGCGTGAAATACACGTTTTCAAAAGTTTTATGGACTTTCTGACTCAATATTGACCCTATTTTGGAGTTAGAAACATGCTGCCAATCAAGTTTTCGAGTTTAAAGGCCCTGTCTAATGTTAAAATTAGTTAATTATTGGATGTTTTCTGGCATTAGCAATGGCTGAAAATGCGATTTTTGGCATAATAATTGAAAAAATTTTTGGGGGAGGTTTGGGGGGGGGAGGTTTGGGGGAGGTCTAAAACAGGGGCGTATCCAGGATATGGAAAGGGTTTTAGCGTTTTAAACTATAGCAAGCTTAACAAAAAAAAATCAAAATTCGGTTTTTTGGCTGGAACTTTCGCAAAACTAAACCAAATCGATTACTTTGAGGACCCATGGATAGGTCTTGGGCTAAGCTTTAAAACCACCCCAGTTTCATTGCTCTACCACCTACCAGTAAGTTGCAGTAGACGAAAATGTGTGATTTTTTTTTTGTTAAAGGTTTAACAAAAAAAAATCACCCGTTAACAAAAAAAAAATCAGTGGCGGATCGGATCCCAGAGAGTAGCTAGCAACTTTTTCTCATCAGTTTTGGATAGAGCACACTAAATAACGTATTTAGAACCCAAAACCGCTAACCTAGTGTTCCAACTAGGGCAACTGACCCCACCAAAGTCTTAGTGGTCACTGATGGCCCCCGACAGCGTCCAGTATGAAGTCTGGTGGCTCTAAAGTGCCGTTTTAAAGGCTAAAACGTTGTTTTTTCGTGTTTGTGAGTGATTATAGCCATGGGGTGAAAAAAAACCCACCCCCTTTTTGGGGGGGAAAAAAACCCACCCGCCTCCTGGGTCACGGGTTGGAGCTAGGAGCTCCAAAACATACCAGCAGAAAGCGCGACTCTTTCTAACCTATGTGTGCAAAGATCAGGTCATTTGGTTCACTCTTGCTCATTTTATGACATTTTGAAAATTATACCTACTTTTTGGTCCAACCTTCCAAAAATTTGGCAAAAGTTTGGACCGATGTAACTTTTGACTGGGTTGGGCTAGAAAAGTTTTGCAAATATCTGCAATGATGGCAAGTCTTCCTCTTTGCACACAGCAAAAATTAGACCGATCCGATGCACCGTTAGACTGGCACATTGCCAAACGTGGCGGGAAAAAAACCCACTTTGGGGGGAAAAAAACCCACCCAAATTTTTTTGAAAAATTTTTTACCAGCTCAACTGGGAAACAATTCGGGACTGTAGTACGATATTATCGAGGACGCTGCGTCACCCTATGCTGTCAGATTTGGACAATTTTGAATACTTGGGTAGCTAGAGGCATAAAACCCTAAAAGTGCAATTTCGCTGCTGGATGACCCAGCAGAGGTCTAATTGTGACTTCTAATAGCCAATTGTACGTAAAAAACCATTCTCTACACGTTAGAATAATAAGTTTTATCAAATTACATCGTTTTTAGCATTTTTCAAAAATTGCCCTATGTTTATGTGTTAAACTTTATGAAACCTGTCCATTTGATGCTGCATTTTCAATGGCACATGAGATCTCAAAAAAGCTACCTAGGTCGGGTTTTTTTGACTCATACTAACTAAAAAAGAGTTGAATTTTACACAGGAAGTGTCAGAATCGCGCTACGACAATTTTTAGGACCTGTGAGGGGTGGGTTTATTTTCCCCCATTTGGGTTTTTTTTCCCCCCATTGGGTTTTTTTCCCCCGCTACTTTTTGCATTATACCGGCCTAACGGTACAACCTAGAGAAGTGCAAATGGGCTTAAAAGAAAGTTCTAAGTACGCCAAGTACGATGGTATATAGAGTTCTCAGCTAGCCCTTATAACAAAAAAGTTCCAGCCAAAATCCGAAAAAGTGGGTTTTTTTTCCCCCCATGGCTATATAACCTATTTCCAGGCATTTTGGCAGAGAAACTCAGAACTTCATATTTTGGTGGGGTATGACCCACGGTCACGTGACCCCTGCCGGACCCGTCCGGACCCTCCAGGTACCAACTGGACAGTCCGAAGTGGCTATAAACATGTCCTAGGGGGTTTTCCAGGGCGCTGAATTCAAATCTGGCATTAGTTTTTCGGTAACTATGGCCTAATACTGACTTCTGGGATCACGTTTACCGTCGGACGGTTCAGGCCCGGCTGGTTACCAGGTTGGACTACCAGAAGTGCCAGGCAACCTCAAAAACATCGTATATAAGGGTTTTCGAGGTCGCTGAGCTCGAATTTGACGTTAGTTTTGCTCTAGCTGCTGCTCTGACATCAGTAACAAAACATAAAAATGATTTTTTATTTGTTAAAATTTTAACAAAAAAAATATCACCCACCCCAGGACGGCACAGAGGTACGACTGGGAACTTCTATATAAGTAACGATATCCCACAGTCAGCACATGTCACATGCACAATATGTTTAAGGTTGCCTAGGGTTTCTCCACTTAGTAAATAGCAGCCGAAATTCGAACTTCGGTCATGAACGTTTTTGAGGTCAATTTTGGGTACCATCACTTAAAGGTCTGCCCTGAACGCATGGCGAGGCCCTAGGGGCCAAATCGCCCGGGCTGTAATGTCGAGATGTGTGGCTATCACCATTCAAAAATTTGGGTCTCTGCGACTTTCCTGTGAGTCAGGGTGGGGTGATTTTTTTTTGTTAAAATTTCGGGTGATTTTTTTTTGTTAAGCTTGCTATATTTCTAGCCAAATTTTTCAGAAAATTTTTGAAAAATTTTTAAAAATTTTGCAAAAATTTGGCATTTTTTCTTTTGTTTGGACCCTATTTTAGGGGGGAGGGAGGTCTGAGCTCGGCTTGGGGGGGAGTAGTCGAGGTCGGGTATGGAGGGTGGGTGGGGGTCTGGCCTTCTCGTGGGGGGGGGTTCCCCCCCATAGTTTCCTTTGGGGGGGGGGGGGGGGGGGGGGTAGTCCCCCCCCAAATTTTTTGACCAAATTTACCCCCCCCCCCCCAGATTTTTTTACTTACCCTCCCCCAACTTTTGGCTACTCCACGAACCCCCCCCCCCAACAATTTTTGGACCCAAAAAGTTAGCTAAATTTTGTCGAAAAATGGTCCTTTTTTGATAAATTTTTGTAAAATTTTGACATAAAATCACTGTAAAACGGTGCAAAAAGCGCCTAAAAAGTTAAGAACAAGCCTTATTTTGATGAAAAAAGGGCTAAATTACAGAAAATTTTGCATTTTTTGGCCATTTTTCGAAATTTCTGAGGTCCGAATTCTGGGGGGGGGTACGGGTACCCCCCATCACATTTTGGAGGTCGGCCAAGATTTACCCCCCCAGACCCAAAGTTCCAGGGAAACTATGGTTCCCCCATCACATTTCGGATCGGAGGTCGGCCAAGATTTACCCCCCAGACCCAAAGTTCCAGGGAAACTATGGGCCATCGTTTCAATGAAATTTTGGTTGGGGGAGGGGTAAGCAAAGGAAATTTGGTGGTGGAGTGGTCTAAAGATATTGGGGTCCTCTGAAAATACAAATTATTGAATAAATATGCTTTTTTTTCTTTATTTTTACGGTTTTTCAGTGAAACGAGGCTTGTTTTGATAGTTTTAGCTGGCATGTATATACATAGGTTTACGGTGTACCAGGCTACAGTGTAATCCCGGTGAGACCCCCCCCCCCCCCCACGGAGAGGCCAGACCCCCCACCCCCATATCACTGGCGGATCCAGGATTTCGCGACGGGGGGCGGTAAAAATTTTTCCAGCGGGGGGGGGGGGGGGGGTCTGGAAACGCAGAGCCCCCCAGAGGTTGAAGAAATTTTTTGTTTTTGCAATAAAATCGGTGTGCGGAAATTTAATTCTTTTTATACTGAAAGAACTGAACAAATTTTTTTTAAAATTCTTGGCATTTTTAGGCAAAAAAAATGGTTATTTTCTCCGAAAAATCGGATGCATTTCAACCTTTGTCTTCACAAAATGCAATAAATATGCGGTTAAAAGTAGAAAATTCGTGCCGAAGGCGCGAAATGTTTTGCTTTTTTTGCCTTTTTCCTCTCTCTCCTTAATTTTCCTACCTTCGAATCGCGACGGGGGGGGGCCGCCCCGCCTCCCCCCGATCCGCCCCTACCCCCATACCCGACCCCGACTACTCACTCCCACCCCCAGCCGCGCTCAGACCCACCTCCCCCCCCTAAAATGGGGTCCAAACAGAAGAGAAAAATGCTAAATTTTTAACAAAATTTTTGTAATATTTGCCACAACATTTTCTGAAAACATTGTCTAGAAACTGTTAGAAACGCTAAAAAATAGGTTTTAAAACGCAATACAAGTGGTTTTTATTAGATTTATGTCGAACGAAAATAGTCGATTTTATGTCCAAAAATGGCCATTTTTAGCTGAAAAAATTTGGGTAGTTTGGGTACAGTTTTTTGAAAATTTCCGATTTTTGAGAC
>JASAND010010090.1:0-21242 GCA_030248195.1 Trissonchulus latispiculum
TACAATTTTTCGAAGAACTGCCAATATCAACAGCAAGCAGCAGCCGATAGAAACTCTGGACAGTTTTCGCGAATATGGGTTGTTCAGCGAAGCTGGTCCATATTAGTGCGCTTTTAACCTAGTCCTCCTGGCATTTACAACCTGCCCCTCCCATATTAACGTTTTAAAACCTAGTCCTCTGTCCATTTACAACCTAATGTCACCCATATTGCATTTTTCATGCTCCACCGGAGCATTTTTATTCTTGTTAAATTAACATTCAAATTAAGTTGCAGATACCATTGGTAGAAACAAGATTTCATAAGAGCTAAGAGTTATGCATTTGGCCGGAGACATCATCTGCAAGATAACGGGCTACCCCATCCCCCCACAAATTGGACCCTAATGTCCCCAGATAACAGACCCTAATAAACCACCCCTCCAATCAGACCCCTAGTAGTTTTCAGGGTCTGTTTTTTGTAGGGGAGGGGAGCAGACATGTGCAGGAGGGGAAGTTCTGGGGTGAGGGGTGAAGGGCGGCCCAAGGCCGCCGAAAAACCGGATTTTTCCGGCTTTTTACCTAAAAAAAGTCCGGATTCTGGCGGGTGAGGGACCCCTCTGGGGGGGGGGTGAGCTAAGGTCTGGGGGGGACCCCCCAAAACCCCCCCCCCAAGCACACGTATGAAGGGGAGTCCTAGGCAGGCCTGCAGCCGGGGGGGGGGGGGTTCAAGGGGTCTAGACCAATTTTCACTTACCAATTTTCACAGTCAAATTTCACTGACCCTTATGAAAGCAAATTTGGGTTCCCCTTGTGAGAGCGATTTTTCTTGGGGGTACCTTTGAAAGCGATTTTTAAGCGATTTTTGCCATTTTTGGAAATTTTTCAAATTTTTGGAAATTGTAGTCGTAAAACCTATTTTTGGGCTATTTTGTTCCCCTCGTGGCCAATTTCTTACCCTTTGTGGGAGCAATTTCGCGACCCCTTGTAGACGACTTCGCCAAGCAGGGGGGGCATTCCTCCCCACAGGCCTGTTGCGGTTCCTTTTTCCTTTTATTTCCTTTTTTTGCCTAAAATTACTTTTATTTCCTTTTTTCTGGCTGACTTCAGAAAGTCTAGGAATTTACAAACTTTTTAAGCAAGATTTACGTTTTTGCCCATATTTTTTTCAAAAATTTTGACACATTGACAGTTTGACAAAAACCACTGTTTAGTCCCTGCCTACTATAAGTCTGTGTGTATATATGAATAAAAGTTTACAGGCTGCAGTACAGATTTCAGGAGCCATTTTCAAAATGTCAATATAAAAAAATCGCTCGGCTTCGTCGAATCTATCCGATCAGAATAAATTTTTAAAGCAAAACTAATATTAATGCGTTAGCGTAGTAGCAAGAAAATAGCCTTTAAAGTTTGTTATTTTTGCCAGTTTTCATCGGGAAAATTTCTTTTTTCTGTTTCAAAATTTTTTTTATTCGTTTTTTCTGAGGAAGGCCGCGCAACAGCCCAGCCCCACCCCTGTCAACCTGTGGTCTAGACCCCCTTTTCGGGTGACAAACTGGAAAATTTTTGCTATTTTTTATAGCTAAAACAACTAATTTAAACAATTTTCACTTACGTACCTTTTGCAAGAAATAAACCTTCAGTGTACTATTTTTGGGCAAAAATGCAAACATTCTTCAACTTCTGGGGGACTCCGCCCTTCAGACCCCCCTTGTATTTTGCCTTTGACCCCCCCTTTTCAAAATCCTGGGTGCGGGCCTGTCACTGGGGTAGTCCAGTTTGTGGGGGGTAGACCGTTATCGTGCAGATGTCTCCTAAGAGTGTACTGCTAAGAGTGTGGCGCTTGTCGCACTTTTAGTGAAGGTATAAATTTATAATGAATTGTGCGTCTACGGAAGTAGGTGTCTTTTCAACTCTATGCAAGTCTTACCTAATTTTTCCTCTAAATTTTTGTGTGCATTTACGGATGGCATTTGTACACATATAAATAATCTGATGAAATAAAAACTGAGAATAATAAGCATCACCTAGTTTGTGCAAGGCGAAAGTAAAAAATCATAGCCCGGCGCATTTGCTAGAATTTGCTTAGCTTAAGATAGCTATTTTGTTTTCACAGAAGTTGTATAACCTTTTCTAGCAGATAATGTTCATAACCGCAGTTTATGTGTGCATTGCTGAAACTTAAATGGCTGAATGAATTAGTAAACTCGCCCAACAGTGAACTGATGGTCTATATGGCGAATCGAGCGGACGAATTGAAATCAGCTCTTATGTATCCCTTTGTTTAGGCTTAAAAGAAAGGAACGTGCGAAACAAGCAAAGGCAAATAAAGGTATTAACGGTTTTGAACTGAGTTTCTTTATCGTCTTATGAGTTTACTGCAGGTAGCAGGTGTGGTGTGTTATTTGTTTATTGAATTGCCAATTTTTTTCCGCAGTTGTAGTTTTGGAGGACGGACACCAATGGCATAAAAATCTACTAGTTCGTATCTACTAGAATCCGCAACTGGTGGACTCTGCTTTGCGGATTCCCCATTGCTGGCGTTGCATACACTCTAGTTCTGATCTGGCAACTAGCAATACCAGTGCGAGTCAAGTTACATGCTATTTGCTAGTAGCACTCAGGATATTTTTAGGGATTTTCCGGGGGGTAGGGTATTTTTCACAGGGGGGGGGGCGGAGATTTTTCCGTAAGAATTGCTATTTTTAGCTTAAATCCTGGGATTTTTGAGAATTTGTTGCGTTTCTACGTCCAAAATACGCCAAAAATACCAATTCTTGGCTCATTTTTGCAACAAATCCCACCCCGAAAATTGCCTCCTCCCTTGGAAAAAATTCCTAAAAAATACTCCGGGGGTAGCTTCCCGGGGGCCCCCTTCAGGTCCCGGGGGAGGAGATTTTTTGCTGAAATGAGCCAAAAATTGATATTTTGGGCGTTTTTTGCAGGTAGAAACGCAGAAGGTTCTCAAAAACTGGATATAGGCTAAAAATAGCCATTGTTACGAAAAATCTCCGGCGAAGTCGGAAAATTTTTGAAACTGCCCATTTTTGGCAAAAATGTAGACCTCCTTAAGGAGGAAGCCCAAAATTTCGGCGGGAATCATTTTCGGGGGAAGGTTTATTGGGGGGGCGCTCCCTGTACATTATACCCTGGCACTAGCAGCTAGTCTGAGTTGCATAGAATCTACTAGTGCTAGTAAAATCGTCTAGTCGAATTTCTACCCTGAAAAAATTGTAAAATTTGGCTGATATTTGTGACGTTGTAATTTTTGAAAATGTGTGGTTTGTCCACTGATTTTCCTAACTCGCAATGCTGGTACTCTCCGTATTTGTATTGCGAGTTTGTCAGGTTCAGCAGCTTTCTTAGCTAACTTCGTCTAGTCGCTGGAAATGTTTTATGCAACACTGGAAATCCGCTAGCATGCTTAGCAAGTCCGCACTAGTAGGCTTATTTTTACTGGGGTGGGGGGGGGGTGGGGGGCCGCGGCCCATTCGGCGACCACCCCACCATTGGAGGTCCCCCCATAAAAAGCCCCCCATAAATTTCGACCTCTCCCCCCCCCCCATAAATTTCGACCTCTCCCCCCCCCATAACCCCCCCGTAACCCAAAAAATTGCCAATTTTCCCCCTAAATTTTCGAAAAATGTTCCGGCTTCGCCGGATTTTTAACGAAATTTTCATTATTTTAGCGTAAAAAACACATAAAATTAGTCATTTTTAGCGATTTTTAGCATTTTTTTGCACAAAAAACGTAAAAAATTAGCTAAAGTTTTCCAAAAATATGCCTCCCATTTTTGGTGAGCCATGGGGGGGCACCTTCGAGCCCCCCCCCCCCAATAAAGCCCCCCCATTAATTCTTCGAGCCCCCCCCCCCAATAAAGCCCCCCCATTAATTCTTCGAGCCCCCTCCAATAAAGCCCCCCCCCCATTAATTTTGGCCTAAAAATAGGCCAGTAGTAGTTCAGCAGATCTTTATTAGGATTGTGCTCAATACGGAAAAGGGCCCCCAAATGCGGGAGTCGTGCCGCTTCATTTGAGGGCCCGGCCCCACGACTGGTTTATGACAATTGTGGATGAACGCAAATACAACATCCAAATTAAGGGAAAGGAGTTCCAGTTCTGCCCCCCACCTGAGCTGGGTTTTTCGAGCTATTTGAAAACTTTAGATCCTTTCCTGATGTTTGTTCTTTTACCTGGGCTTATCCTAGTGGGGGGGGTATTACCCTAGTAGTAGTGGGGCCCCCATAAATACCCTTCAACCAAAAAATCGTTCCCCCACCAAAATCCCTCAAAAAAATTGGGTGCCCCTTTTGGTACCAGCTTTTGGCCTGAAAAAATCGCTCAGAATGCCAAATTTTCTGGCTTCGCCGGAAGTCGATTTTTGCCTCTTTAAGTACTAGATGCTTATTTTTGGCGATTACTATAAAAATAGGACTATTTTAAGCATGTTTTTAGAAATATTGCCCCCCCCCAAGAAAAATTCCCTTGAATAAGCCCAGGGTATCGTCCACTCTCCGCCATGATGCAGAAGTACTGCACCCAGTTTACTTCAGTATCTTGTTTTCATAAAACACTCTTTAAACTGTAGTTCAAAGCTTCATTCATCCTGATCGATGACGATCTGTAGTCAGTGCTTAAATACTTTGTGTACAGATAAATCTAAGGGCAAACCTGACGATGATTCCGGAGAATCTTCTGATGCAGCGGAAAGTGGAAATGAAGAGCAGCAGCCGGCTGTCGATGCTTTAGCTCCACCTGTACCTCCGCAGCCAACAGAATCAAGCCCGTCCGATGCTCAGCTAGAAACAGCAGTCAGCGAACTGTCCTCCTTCCTCGGCGATAATAATGTCAAATCGGAAGTCCTCCTAAATGAGCAACTGCAATCGATGGAATCACAATCCAAGCCAAGAGAATCTTCAAGCAACTGATGATCTGATAGTGTGATCGAAAATCTGGCGATAGTCACAGTATGTCTTCTTTGCTTTTTTAGTGCTTTGAAGTGAGTGGTGGCTTGCTGAAAAGTGGTGGGGGCTCCGAAAGGTGGAGGGGGAACCGAAAACTGGGCGGGAACCTCCACACCCCACTAAAAAATGCTAGCCTTCGAATTTTGTCCTAGTCTCTATTCACGGTTATGATGGGCTACGTTTGGCATACTGTATTCCTTTCATTGTATATAATTTTTATTTAAATCTTGGTATTTTGGCTCGTTTTCACCTACCTTTTTTCAAACAAAAAGGTGATGTGACTTGGTGAGCAATGAGTTCAGTTGAACATTTATCAGTCTTGTCTATCAGTCACTTATGCTGGTTTAGATTTGAGAGATTTATGCTTGGATGCTTGCTTGTCCGATCCTGAAACAATCAAGAAAGATGGATATGCTTTGAAAACTTCTTGTTATGAATCTGTTGGCTAAGAGTTTTCATCAGACTGAGAGTGGACTAGTTCGTTTCTTTGTGTTTGATAATCAGTGTACTAACTGCTGAAATAAAGTGTATAAATTTGTGCAAACTTTTCAGTGATAAATACTTTAGACTGTTTATTCGAAGTAAAGTGAACCAGTTTTGTCTTTGTTTGAATTTATTGTTTTCTTCATGGTTTAGTTGCACTTTGTGCAGGCTGTTGCATGCTAGTTGTTTTGTAATTAACCGTGTTCAGTAGGTGGTTCTGGATGTTGAGCTTCAGTCTCCCTCGGTTAATTTAGTGCCTATTTGGGGAGGGTGTAGTACCAGACGTCGCGTAAGGGAAGTTGTCATGTCCACTCATTCAAGAATCATAAAATTTAACCTATTCTGTCTATATATAATACCGTCTAAAAATAGTATCAGTATACTATGCCGTAGTGTTGTTCACCGGCCCAATTTTTCTTGGGTCGGCCAGCCCAACTCGCGACACCGACCCTTACCGGCCGTCTGGTGCCACTTTTTGCCGGCTATTCAAAACAAGTACCAAGATATATAAGTTTTCAAGGCAATTTTTCGCAAGTTTAAGACGATAAGCCGCAGAAACTGTCACTGCCGGTTGGCCGACCTGTATTTGACCGGCCAGCTGTCAACTGCGGACCGGCCGGCGCTGTCCGGCCGGCTGACCGCCAGCCAGCCGGTCTGGAGGGGGCCGGTGCACAACTACTATGCGATAATAACATGGTAACGACCGAAACTTCGTTGGCTGGAGAACTTTTTGAACATGACAACCAGCTGCATGTAGGCCTGTGACCGGGCCGTGAAGCGGGCCTGGGCCGGGCCCGGGCCGGGACCGGCCCCGGGCCTGGGCCGGGCCCGGGCCGGGACCGGCCCCGGGCCGACCCGGCCCCGATTTTATAAAGTGCGGCCCGGCCCGTCTACCCTGCAAAGCCCGGCCCGCTTTAAGGCCCGCGGGGCCGACGGGG
Organism: Trissonchulus latispiculum; assembly: GCA_030248195.1. Lineage (NCBI taxonomy): Eukaryota > Metazoa > Nematoda > Enoplea > Enoplida > Ironidae > Trissonchulus > Trissonchulus latispiculum. The sequence goes on from JASAND010010090.1 coordinate 6,363, forward strand.
CCGACCGAGCTGCCGGGCCGTCGGGGCCTTCGGGGCCGTCGGTTTCTTAAGCTGCAATTCATTTATGTGCGTGTAGTTTATGTACATACACGTACATATACATACACCTAGGTATGTTATATGCATATTAATTAATACACAGTGAATATGTGAGCACTTAGTGTTTCAATACAGTGTTCGTATTTATTTCCTTAAACATTGCGTCCAAAAGTTAAAGACTTAAATACAAAGCTCAATTGAGCATTGAATCGTTTTCTCACCCTGTTGAGACATCAGCAGCCTACCTAGATTATATCAGAAGCAAAACTTGCAGAATGTCCTAATGCTTACAACAGTTATCTTGTACTCAAGCCAGTTTCAAAGCTTCGTGATTTCAGCTACCGTTGTTGTGAGACTTGGGATAATTTGCGAAGTTCGTTCGTTTCCGGTTGTTTATTTGTTTTTACTTCACCTGTTTGCGTTTTTAATTTTTGGTAATTGCTGTGAAATGCATAGGTAAAGAATTCTGACAGTGTGTAGATTAGTCTCTATGCATGACTGTTTCTGCAGGTTTAGAGAAACCTTGCCGCTCAAAGTCGAGACATTTCAATACATATATACCCGGTTAGCGCACACCACACCGCATCACTAACAGGCCCTGGTCGGCGGGTTCAGGCCGTGCAGCGGGTCCCGTGGAACCGTGAAACGGACTCCGGGCCCGGGTCGGGCCGTGAACCGAGCTCCGGGAACGGGTCGGGCCGTGAAACGAGCTGCGGGAAAGGGTCGGGCCGTGAAACGAGCTCCGGGAACGGGTCGGGCCGTGAAACGAGCTCCGGGAACGGGTCGGGCCGTGAAACGAGCTCTGGGAACGGGTCGGGCCGTGAAACGGGCTCCGGGCCCGGGCCGGGGCCGTGAAGCGGGCCGCGGGCCGCGGGCCCGGGCCGGGCCCGGGGCTTGGGGCCGGGCCCGAGCCGGGCCAGGCCCGGCCCGGCCCGGCACGCTAGATCGGCCCGGGCCCGGGCCCGGCCCGGCGAAATCCTTAACAGCACAGCCCTAGCTGCATGCTAGTTGTCCTATGTGACAGGTAGGGCTGTGTCGTTAAGGATTTCGCCGGGCCGGGCCCGGGCCCGGGCCGACCTAGCGTGCCGGGCCGGGCCTGGCCCGGCCCCCAGCCCCGGGCCCGCATCAAGGCCCCGGCCCGGGCCCGCGGCCCGCTTCACGGCCCGGCCCGGGCCCGGAGCCCGCTTCACGGCCCCGCCCTTTTCCGGAGCTCTTTTCTCGGCCCGGCCTGGGCCCGGAGTCCGTTTTACGGTTCGACCCGGTCCGGGTTCGGGGCCCGCTACACGGCCTGAACCCGCTGACCCGGGCCTGTTAGCGGCCCGAGCTGTGATGTGCGCTAACCAGGTATTGTATGTATTGAAATTCCTCGACTTTGAGCGGTTTTTCTAAAACCACAGTAACAGTCATGCATAGAGACTAATCTACACACTGTTACAATCCTAATCTTACCTCTGGATTTCGCAGCATTACCAAAAATTAAGAAACGCAAACAGGTGATGTAAAAACAAATAAACAACCGGGAAGGAATGAAACTTCGCAAATTATCTTGGAACGAACTTCCAAAATTATCCCAAGTCTCACCACAACGGGTCGCTGAAATCCTGAAAGCTTTGAAATTGCTTGACCACAAGATAACTGCAGTAAGCATTGCGGCCATCTTGCAAGTTTTGCTTCTGTTGTATACATGGCTGGCTGCTGATTTCTCAACAGGGTGAGAAAGCGATGCAATGCGCAATTGAGCTTTGTATATAAGTCTTTAGCCTTTGGCCGCAATGTCTAAGGAAGTTAACACGAACATAGTATTGAAACCTATGTGCTCACATATTGATTGTGTATTAATATGCATACAACAACATACCTACGTGTATGTATATGTACATGTATGTGCATATATTACACGCACAAATGAATCGCAGCTTAAGAAACCGACGGCCCCGAAGGCCCCGCAAGCCCCGCTGGCCCGGCAGGACAGGTTGGCCCCGTCGGCCCGGTAGGCCCCGCGGGCCTTGAAGCGGGCCGGGCTTTGCAGGGTAGACGGGCCGGGCCCGGGCCGGGCCGCACTCTATAAAATCGGGGCCGGGCCGGCCCGGGGCCGGCCCCGGCCCGGGCCCGGCCCAGGCCCCAGGCCCGGTCACAGCCCTAGTGACAGGACAATAGTTCAGAGATGAAACCGGGTCACTGTTTACTGACCCGGTGACCCGGTCGACCCCTGACCCGGTGACCCGGTATTTTTGAAAATTCAGGTTTAAGCATGCAAAAAATTAAAAATACTTTATTGGGGTGCGGTGAGTGTTTTTTTACCATTTTGGACATTTTGACGACTAAAATATCAAGTTGGGCGCAGTTTTGCTTTCCTTAAGGTAGTAGCATTGGAAAGTGAATATTGTAAGTAAGCCAGAAAAATCAAAACGATTTGCACGATTTTGCACTCAATAATGTGAAGTAAACTACATAGCTTTTTGAATCAAACAAATTGGAACAAAATACTTTGCCAAAGTCACAACATCATCTAATTCTAATCATAGGGTTTAACATTAGCACTTTTCTGTTTTATCGTTATATATTTTCATGGGGGAGCTCGGAGAGCCCCCCATAATATGAGTAGTAAAATATTCATTTAGTTGTATGATTGAAGTTTCACTCAGCGGAATTTCTTTAGAAATATTTTTTCGTATGGCTAGGATTTAGAGAATATGAAATAAAAGCAATCAGAATTGGTTCCTGAAGATATGCAGTAAGCCATAACAATTGCACAAAATGCAAAGTAAAACTCAGAATCTGTAAACCTTGTTTTGCTGAGATTTTCCTTCTTACCGAGATTTGAAACCCACAGTCTGACCCTCTCCCTCGAAAAATAATAGCATGGAGAATTTTAGATTTTAAAATAAAGATTTCAGACTCTCAGGGCCCATGTAATAGTTTTCATTTTCTAGTTAAGATTCAACGCAATCATTGTAGTTTCATACCAAGGTCTAAGCTTGACAGGACATTACAAATGTTATCAGGACACTACTACAGCTACAAGCATTTAAAAAACTACACGATTAAGTTAAGAAGATTTCTATTGCTAGTTTTTGAGTAATTGTTGAAGTTTTCAGTTGGCAAAAATAGGTAAAACTTTGAAAAATATCCTATAACAGGAAAAAAATTCCTCCAATCAAAAATACCGGGTCAGAGCTCCTGACCCGGTGACCCGGTCCATATAGTGACCCGAACTGACCAGGTGACCCGGTTTCATCTCTGGTATATATAGTAATTAACAAAGGATGTAGCCGCAATGTAAAAGTAGAGAGACGAATCGTTTCTATATCGCACATAGACTTGAGAATCATTAAATCATAAATTTCGCGAATAGTTAGCTTTGAAACTAGAGCAATAATAAGAAATCAGCAAGAGCCAGTTCCATGATGAATATTTTGCTTCCCCATTGCAGGTTCTTTTGACAGAAGCTATTCATCTACATTGGTTTCATCTTAGCTGTGGGGTTGTGGGTAGCCAGTCCAGCTTTCGTTCCTCTACTCCTTGTAGAGGAAGCGTAAGCATATAAAAATGCGTGTGAAAGACGTTTTCAACTGTTCAAAACAGTACAGTCGCCTTTTTCAAAATCTCACGTTTTCTCATTTATGAGGTCTTATAGGAGTATAAATGGGGCAATACTTGATCCACCGCCCCCTACTGTTGAAGTTGTAAGCTTTTAGAAATACATACTTGAATTTTAAAACATGATCAGTTTTTGACCTTGAAAATCTGTCGTTATTATATATGTCTTAAACAGTTTTTAACCATTTCTCCGTTGTGGGTTCACCAAACAAAAATGTCCACCTCTTCATCTGGGTTCCAGGTTACTGCTCAAAAAGCCTGCGCCGGGAATAGGTAGATAAAGTTTTCAGTCTGCATGTGGTTTTTTGTTCAGAAAGGGCATTCAGTAGAGTCGCAGCAAGGCCAGTGGTGACTGTCAGTGGGAGAAGCTAGAACAGTAAATTCCCTTGCAAGCAGGCGGTGCTGTACCAATTGGATCCGCGCTGTTCTACTCTCGACAATAGGACGACTGAGTTGATGATTGAGAAGTTTATTGGTAGAAAAAAGGAGAGGAATTTTGCTTTCTTTCATTTTGCTTATGTCAGGGCTGCCGCGGTTCCTTTTTTCCTTTATTTCCTTTTTTTCGAGGTCGCCCTTTTTTCCTTTTTTCTGCAAAAATTCCTTTTATTTCCTTTTTTTCAAAAATTTTCTGACAATTGACAAAAATGTGCCTAAAATTTAGTCTTACGGTATTAATTTCCAAAAATTTTCCGAATATTGTTTAACTTAATTTTTCAGTTTTATTATAGAATAGCTAAAGCTACATACATTTTTACTTAATATGACTTACGAATTTAGATTTATAGAAATTGTTGGACTTATTTTTTGTTTGCTTAAAGACAAGAGTTAAAATTTAATGTGTATATACTCGATAGAACGTTTATAATAATCTTGAGTAACACTAAACGTATATATTATGTTAATGTGTGCATAGACTGCTGCAGTTTTTGAGCAAAATGCACTATTTGAGGTATATGCAGAATGCACTAAATACGATGGCAAAATGCATAGACGTCACAGTCAAGTTTTGCAAAAAAGTGCCTAGAAGTCAAGATTGCAATTGTTTTGGGGGTTCCGAGGCCTCTCTTTTAGTTCTACCCCACACGGTATTTTTGGGGAGAAAGCAAAAGGCAATCTATTTTTAAAGCATAAAATAACAGATAGGAAAATTTTTGTTCCTGCGGTGCCTCAGTTTCTATTTCAAATTTTAAAAAAATTGCGCGCCTGCAGATATCTTTATTTCTCTCAATTTTTAAAAATTTTCACGCCTGGCGGCATCGCTCTTTTATCTATATTTTTAAAATTTTTCGCACCTGCACGGCTGTTATATCTCAGTTTTTAAACATTTCTGAGTCTGCGCCACTGACTTGTCTACTTCACGTTTTAGAAATTTTCGCGTTTTTCGATGTGAATTTTTAATTTTCATCTGCAGAATTTTTGCATCTCAATTCAGTTTTAAACTTTTTGAAATTTACTATATGTATATTCCGGCAAACTTCAAAACTAAGCGTTCGTATTTCAAATGTTTTTAAAGTTTTCCGTTACATATTCATAATTTCAAAAAATTTTAAGGTCTCAGTGGCTGATTTTTCCATAACTTTTATCGAACGGTTTTAAAGGTTCCCACCACGGATTTTAGATATCAAATTTTTGAACTTCTGTGGGCTAAATTTTGTAGGCTCGATCTTTTCAAAATCCTAAGTGCGTCCCTGATTGAAGGTACAAATTTCTATAAATTCTATAAGTTTCTTAGGGGACTCCAGCCCCCTGATCTTGAGTTTAGCATTTCTACTTTATTCTATTTCCATTCGTATATTATAAATTGCTTTCTTATTTTCGAGTTCAAAGCTGATATTAGTGGAATCTGGAGAAGGCCTATTTCTTCATTCATTAAAAAGCGTTGATGGTTCCATAGCCGATTCAGTTTCTGAAGTGCTGTGCCCTAGTGTTTTAGAACGGCCGGGTGGAACCGGCCGGCGGCCGGCCGCCGAAAAATGGCACCGGCCGGCCGGCCGCCGGCAAATGGCCGGCCGGCCGTTGGCCGTTCTTGGCCGACGGCCACCGGCCGGCGGCTAGCAACACATATTTTTGAGTGCCTGAGCCAGAAAGTTGCTAAAAATTTAAATTATGCATTATGCAGACAATGAAAACAATTTTTAACCTTATCTACTTGGATAAAGTTCACCTTCAGTCTTGAATTTGTTTTGTAAATATTCGTAGCCCTGTTCAAATTGCAGTGTTAACTACAAATATTTGTGATGGCCGCCGGCCAACGGCCAGCCAGCGGCTGAACGGCCGAACGGCCAACAGCCGCCCGCCGGCCCGACGGCCAGACGCTCAGCCGGGCCGGCCGCCGGCCGAAAAGCCGCCGGCCGCCGGCTGCCCGGCCGTTCTAAAACACTACTGTGCCCCCCCCCAAATCTCGCTGTTTTAACCCAGTTATAAACTACTTCAAGCTCAAATAACCGAATTCTCGCTTTGCGGTTTCATATATCTCGGATGAAATATTTTATACCAGGTCGCATAGCTTTGCTTGTTTCTTTACGTCAAAGTTAGGTATTTAAAGGATAAATTCTCCAAAACCTGTTCTTAAGGTGTTCTCAATTTAAACTTCAAATCTTTACGAAGCTAGATTGTAATTATACAAGAATTTAGGTCAAGTGCAGATAGCGCCTTCCTGTTTCCGATTCGAGGGTCGGAAATATTAAGATAAAAATACAAAAGGAGGTACAAAGCCAACAAATTTCGCGCCTTCTGCGCGTATTTTCTGTTTATAATAGCGTATTTACTGTGATCAAGAAGACGAAGCTTGAAAAGCTTGAAATGCATATAGCGTTTTGCTTAAATTCTCTTTGCTTAGAAAGTATGTAAATGTTTCAAACCTTGTGTGGCTGTTCAAAATGGAAAAAATTTACTTTTTTGCTCAGTAACGTTATTAATTTATGTCTGAAAATTCCTTTTATTTCCTATTTTTTGTCGGACAAATTCCTTTTTTTTCTTTTTTTCGGGTGCAAAATTCCTTTTTTATTTCCTTTTTTCTGAGAAAGGTCGCGCGGCAGCCCTGTTATGTTGATAGCTTTAACCCATACCAAACCATACGGAGACTTAAAAATTTTTTTAATAAAAATTGACTAATACGTTTACAAAAATGAGTAAACTGCAAATGGTTTCTTAATAAAGTACTTATTTTTAAGATGGCAGTTGAAAATGTATGTGTCAGTTTAAACTGACGCTAACCGAGAAAAAACCCAGAAATAAACAAAATAAATCAAATGAAAGGAAGAAATTTTAAATCAATTGAGTAAAAGCCGTTCTCTAATCATTCTGGTTAAAAAGCAAGTCGGGCTAGCGCCAGTCTAAGACATTTAAATTTTCTGAACTTTCATTATATATAACGGTATTTCTCCATACTGGTTAGAAATTTTTAATACTTTAAGTATAAATCCTCGGCTATACAAATATATATTGACAGTATTTATGTCGCAGTCTAAAAGCGTTTTCCGTCTAATTGCAATTAGACGGAGAATTTCAGGCTAATTGCAATTGGGCTAGTCTAATAGCATGAGACTGAGCAAAATGCTGTTAGACTGAAAATTGACAGTCTAATTGCAATTAGACGTGCCATTGTTCGTCTAATTGCAATTGGGCGAACAGTGTCTCGTCTGATTGCATTTTGATATAAAATGTTTTGTTTAATGCATAAGAACAGCGCTTCACTGTAATTGTATACGGAGATGGGCACATAAAGTCGAAAAATATTGCGTCATTAAGAATAGCTTTGAAAACGTAGTAGAATTACTTTTCGTTAATCAGTACTTGCAATCCAAATTAAAGTTCGATTGGTCAAAGTTTGAAAGTTTTAAGCTTTTGGATGTCTTAAAATTAAAAGTAAATTATATATAGATGTGTGCACTAAAGTATTCAAGTTTTCAATATCTAAACGAAGAGTATTTCTACCATGTTTTTAACCAAAACATTTTACATCAAAATGCAATTCGACGAGGCTCTGTTCGCCCAATTGCAGTTAGACGAACAATAGTACGTCTAATTGCAATTAGACTGAAAAATTTCAGTCTAACAGCATTTCGCTCAGTCTCATGCTATTAGACTAGCCCAATTGCAATTAGACTGAAATTCTCCGTCTAATTGCAATTAGACGGAAAATGCTGTTAGACTGCGACATTTATATCAGGTTCACTATTAATGAGGTGTTACACACGCTGAAAAAGTCAGAGGATAAATTGAAGGTAATGACAACGAAGACAGTGATGCGATGCTGGTTCAGAAATCAACACGGCGGCATCCGGGGATCCAGTGGGAGTCTGACAAAGCTGCTTTTATCGGCAACTCTGCTGGGCTTATTCTAGTTGGGAGGCCTCCATAAACACCCCCCCAAAATCGTTCCCCCCCAAAAAAATCGCCCCCCCCCAAAAGTGGGCGCCCCTTTTGGTACCAAATTTTGCCCTGAAAAAATCGCTCAGAAGGCCAAATTTTCAAAAATTTTCCGGCTTTGCCGGAGATTTTTACTCAATTTTTGCCCTTTTCAATACTAAATCTGCTTATTTTTGCTATAAAAATTCTAAACTTTTATAGTATATGCCAGAAAAATAGCGCTATTTTTAGCATATTTTTCGAGAAAATTTTCAACTCCCCAAAATTCCTTGCCTCTCGGACTTTTTGGGCCCCCCAAGAAAAAATCCCTCGTATAAGCCCAGCTCTGCGCGGTGTTTATACCTTGTGGATCCCCAGATGGCGCCGCGTCCGCCTCCTGAACCAATATAGCCATCATCATCAGCTATAGTCAGTGGCAAGGCGAACGGCATCAGCACATGGTCATCCCTAGCTCAGCATGTACGTATAGTGATTGTGTATATAAATAATAACATGCATATGAATATATACTTAAAATTGCCATTCATAATATTATTACCAGAGAATAGGGGAAATTACTAACTGTACCCACCTGCTGCTAGCGTCAGTTTACACTGACACTAGCAATACCACTATCAGCTCCAGAATCACGTACGCAAAGGAAAGTTGCTTCTATGAGCTGAGGAGAAGCGCTTACATAACTGCATATTTTATGCATTAAAAATATCAGATATATATTAACTTTTTATAAGTTTTGTTTTGATGAACCAACCACGTTCCATTATGAAGACCAATACAACCATAATTCATTGGCTGGAGCTAACGCGGCAGTGCAAACTTGGGATTGATCACACTGAAATTATGAAGCTTGCAATTAATAGCTGACAAGCCTGTATAGAAATATTAATTGTGCAGCTAACCGTTGTCCAACAATCTCAGAAAATTTCAATGTCGGTTTAAACTGACGCTAGCCGGATATGGGTTCGCAATATATATAAGCCAGATCATTTTGTTTGGCTTCCCATGCTTGAAAGGATGCCTTCGGCAGCAAATGACACTCTACGGAGGCGAAGCATAATTGCTTCGGCGCGGATTTGACCTATTTCCCACTCGGCTAACCTCCAGTTCTTTTGGTCTTAATTAAAAGTCACATCTCAAATTTTAATGGCTTTTAGCTGAAGATTTTAAAAAATCTTTCGGTTTCTGGGTGGATCAAGGTGTACATAAGGTTTTCTCATAGCAGTATCATATCCGCCCTGCCGGCAAAAAGTTATTTAGGAGTGTCTCACCTCGAATGATAACTGCAACCGTGGTAGGGATGATATTGATTAACTACAACATAGCTGTCACCGTCCCACAGCGGTTGTCCTCATTTACTAAGGTAACTGAGTTGGCTTGCTGTAACTCGCGCTAGATCTCTTGCCCGTCTCTCCACGCTTTGTTTGGTTTGTTGTTGTTGTTATATATTGTTGGCTCGGAATTGTTTTTGGTTTACAATATAATAGTTAATTTTTACAGTTGCTCAATCGAAATATTTGAGACGTGTGTATATATATATACGTACTTTTAGGTTGATTACAGGAAGACTACACACCAGTATAAATTCTCTTGTATCAATCAATGCGGTTTACGAACATCTTTCGACAGTGCTGTTCCACACAATTTCCGATGTGATCGTCGTGGGTGGAAGTCCGTAGGATGTGAAACAACTGCTGCCTCGGCAGGTTAGCTAAAATATTTTTCTGTGGTCTTTCTTTTTTGAATTTATGTGTAAATGTTTGTGTGGACACACTTATACGTTGGGCATTTCTATGTTATGACTGCGCGGCAGTTGTAGGTGAAGTCTTGCAGTATTTATGTCTGTCACTTTCGGCTTCTTGTGTAGCTTCTTTTGTAGTTGATGAAAAATTGAAAACTCTGTTGTTGACATTATTCTGTTTGTTGGCATTGCTTAGAGCAAATTTTCCTACATTTCCAGAGTTCGCAAAATGTCACTAATTTCTTGACCATTATGGTAGTTAATTGTTAATTCGAATTTAGGATAATATTTCTCGAACATTAATTTCGCATCGTTATGCCACTCTTGAGGCTTCTCTAAAAAATATAACTTTGAATAGTTGTCTTGTGACACAGCTTTTTTATTTTTCAGGATGGGTGTTAGGACAGCTCTGCTAACCCATCGTGTTGACACCATTGGTGAGATATCTCTTGTAATTCAGCTTTTGGTGGGATTGTGAAAAGGCCATCTAATGCGGGAAGTTGATGCTTTGGATGGTGTTTGTGGCCGGATTTGTGATTTATCTGGTGTACATTACAAAGTAAGAGTGTACGTACATGTGTGTCTGTTAGTCGAGTCTACCATTAGACTGGTTGAAATATAGTAAATGGCAATGTTTTCACGCTTACAGTTTGAGAAATTCTGCAACCACTGTAATTTTTGAAATTGTGTCCTCATCTTTTGTAGAGCTCTACACAAAAAACTTTAAAAGACACTTTTAGTATTTTTCTATCCAGGCTTATGAGTTGTTTTATTTTTTATGTGTTAAATATAAACCAAGGTCCCGCGGTATTGGGTTTGAGAGCTCAAATAGATCGGCAACTATACAAAGAGCATATGCAAAAAGGAAGTGCTATCTACACCTAACCTTACAACCTTGGCCGGAGCAGCAGAGGATCTTTTGTTGTCTGAAGCTGGTGATCCTAACTGGTAAATAGCCCAAGATGAGTGCCGAAGATCCGGATTTGTGTTTTCAGGTTTTCGGTAGACCGTTGGGAGTATTTTCCAAGAATTTAGGGGTTCTCGGAAGATCAATAAAATATCGAGTTTTTCTGAGGATTTTGTAATTTTTGAAAACTTCCTGTTTGAGTCTGAGAGACCAAAAACTCTTAAAATCTGGTTATATCTAAGTTAGGGGGTGTGGAAAGATAGCCCAAAAGGAATGGGAGGTAAATGAATGGAAAATTCCAAAAACGGGGACCTCCCGTCCAGTCTCTTCCTGCAGAGTCCCAGCTGTCTGGCTGTTATCCCAAAGTTTGAATTAATTTCGTAGAGATATCCATTCCTATGAGTGATTGTTGCTTTTGAGAACTTATAGTTTACACACAGTGCTGTTGAGAAAGTCCTTGGAGAGTGCATGTCATTGTTAGTACTCGGTTTTGTCATTCTACATCTACGTCTTTGTGTTTGCTAATTTCAGCAATTTGTCGGATGCAGGTACATCCACCCCGTCCTGCAGTACAGATCGACCTACAGTAATCGGCGTAATGCTATCGGACGGTACGATCATGCACGCCCCAAATATCGTTATAACTACGGGAACATTTTTGAAGGGTGAAATATTCATCGGTCTGGAGCGCAGACCCGCCGGTCGAATAGGAGAGGCCGCCTCATACGGCTTGTCTCGGACTCTGGACCGACTGGGATTTGTGCTCAGTCGTCTAAGAACGGGCACGCCTCCAAGACTGGACACGAAAACTATCGATTACAAGTGGGTTTTATTCCATCCATACATTTGTACGTTCTAGTGATGTTCGTCGACGGAGCTCCGGAGTGGAGCTAATAAAATGGATGAGCAAGAAATATTTGAAGAGTATTTAGGGTTTCTTGTTTTTGCTGTATTAATTTAACTCCATGATTTCTCTGTAATGAATTATTACTAATACTAGCTTTATATAAATTTTTCATATTCTCAAGACTGCTGCACGACTCGATTTCTGGAGACAATTTTAACTTGTCCAGTTGGTAGAGAAAAACTTTAAATAAAATTCTAAACTGCCTTTAAATTGTTTCTGTAAAACGTTTAGTATAGTATTAATTAATCCATCAATTGTTACCTTTTCCCATAAAATCCATTTTTCTAAGTTCTACAGTTGTTTCTTTTCTAATTATCTTTAAGATATCATTTCTCGTAGTTTAAATTTATTTTTTTATTATAAATTTTTATTGGTTAAATAAAATCTTGTCTAGATCTGTGAAACTTTGGAATACTTTGTATATGCATTTGAAAAATTTTGTATTTGACGTATATATTTCCCGTAATGAATATGGAATAATCTGTAATCATTAAATTTGCCAAATCTTGAAAATCTACACATTAAAAGTAGATGGCAGTGTAAACTAATAAGGACTTAACGCAGCAGAACGCACAATCAAACAGCCAACAATTCTGTGAAATCTCTTCAAAATCTGAAATCATTTCAGATCGACCTTCTTTTTGTTATAAAAACAATTAGTTTATATTACATCAAAATTTTACACATACCTCCACTAACAGTAAGCCCTCCGTTCCGACAGTCCGTTCCGGCCGGAGCTCCGGAGCGGGCAAATTTTTCGGCGCATATCACTAGTACATTAAAAGCGTTCTCAAGTTCGGACTCAAGCTCAATCGGACAAGCTTGCTATTGGTTATTTAATCACGTAATTAGAAGAGAAAGAGAAGAATACATTTGTAAAAGTTTTCCACAAGACATTTCCTTCAATCTTTGAGATCACACAGAATTCTTTAAGTAGTTTTTTGCAATAAAACAATGGTTTTGCAAAAAAGAAACATTTGTAACGCCATTCGATTAATCATATAACAATTGTTGGCAGGTTGTATTGACTTTCTCCATTGATTTTTAAACTATTTTAGAAACACCGTACGTCACGTTGCTGACGCGGAGCCGATTCCGTTTTCTTACGTGAATGACCGGGTCTGGCTTTCCCCAGAACAGCAGCTTCCTTGTTATTTAACGCGTACTACGACTGCCATTCATGATATTGTAAAACGGCATATTCATGAGAATTTGCATGTAAACTCTGAAACCACTGGGCCCTGATATTGTCCAGTCTTGAGTCGAAGGTTAGTACGTAGTATCGAAAACGTACATAATGATAAGAGTGACAACAGGCAGGCTCCGTATTACCAGAGCAAAAACTATGCTATGCACGCTATCGGTTTCCCCTTAAATTGACACCTTTCACACCGCTCCTAAATGTGAACGGGGTCCAAACTCATATTGATCACGCTCCCCTCCTTGTATGATGAATTATATGTTGAAATTAACAGGGGCCTGATTTGGGGAGGGGTATGTTTGACACAGAGATGTACAAAACATACTAAGCGCGTGGAGCGACCTCCGTTACACAAAATATACTAAGCGCGTGAGCGACCTCCGTTTGGAACTGTGTACTTGCCCGTATAGGGGTGGTGTGTGAGAGGAGGTCAATTTATGTCAGGGGGTAAGTTTCGAATTGCTCGTTTAGCATAGTGTTTGCTCTGATCGCAAAGAGCCTGCTTGTTGTCTCACTCTTATCTTTGTGTCCTCTTGGCATTATAATGGCTGTGCAAAACATTTTATCAAATAACTAATGCTTTTTATTAGTTTGAGTAGTTTTTCTATGATAAAGCATGTTGTGTCGTGTGGTATTTTTGGTCGACCGGTTTTCGATATTATCGGTCGTCAGCTCTCATTCTCAACTTATCGTTCATAAGCAATATACTTCAAAATCGACTCCTTGTTTGCGTACAAACTGCACCGCTGGAGCACACTATTTGCATTGCAAAATGAAGTTCGAAAAACGGTCTTTGTCAGCGTCTGTTGTTAGTAGTCTGTATAACAGGAAAAATAATTGGACCACAAAAGCATGTTTTATATTTTGTTTATGTTAAAGATATTTGCGTTATTGTTTTTGATTTTTCCTTTTTCAGATACTCAAATTTCCAAATCGAGACTATCATGTTTGGTTGGAACCCGAAGGCTTTTCTTCCGATTTAGTGTATCCTAATGGTCTCAGTATGACTTTGCCTGCTGAGGTGCAGGAGCAGGTTCTGAAAAATGTGATTGGTCTAGAGAATGTTACTATGGTCAGACCTGGCTATGGTGTCCAATATGATTTTGTAGATCCAAGGCAAGTTTATAATAGGAGTCTGAAGTCTCGTCGGCTCAGAAGAATTAGGCAGGCAAATGCGTACTAAACATGTCTAAGCATTGCCATTAGCACAGAACATTTAATACCGGTGTTCCGGAAAAAGTTTTGATGCAGGACCAGACCTGGCTGCGGGCGACTACGGATGTATAGACTGTAGACATCATAAAGTCTCAACTGCAAAACAAGGGTATTATGCTGGAAATTGGACTCAGAATGTGCATCCTTTACTGTCGTGGAAAAAACGTTATACAGTCAGTTGAATTACAAATTGACATGGCTTTTCAAACTTGTTTGCCAAAATTGTATATAATTATAGACAGCTCAAGACAACTCTTGAGACAAAACTAGTCAATGGACTTTTTCTGGCTGGTCAGATAAATGGAACAACCGGTTACGAGGAAGCCGCAGCTCAAGGAATCTTGGCTGGAATCAATGCCGGCTGCCGAACATTAAACCGACAGCCATTGACACTGACTCGCGACACTTCTTATATTGGCGTCTTGGTGGATGACCTGACTAGTCTAGGAACGAATGAGCCTTATCGAATGTTCACGAGTCGATCAGAATTCAGACTGATGCAGAGGCCGGATAATGCTGATTTCAGGTGCTTTATCTTTTCGAATCACTCCGCTTAATAGCATTAAGTTTCAGTATATTAAGGTGATGCTTCCGTTTGCGTTATGTTTTACTGGTATTTAAAAAGCAAATTGTACTTTCTCAATGTCAAAAACGTTATTCTACAGTTCATACAGTAGCTTATGGGAAGGTTGCGCTTTTCATATGGAAGAAGTAATAGCTTTCAATTTTGACGAAACAAGTAGAAAATGATTAGAAAACTTAGTTTTATTCTGCACAGTAGGATACATAAGTCAATATAATGCCGAGGGACCTGTTTTTGCCGTGCAGTAGAATGGCTAATGTGTTAAGCCTCTGATCGAAAGAACTGAGGTTTGATCATGCATACGCTGCTGGGCTTATTC
>JASAND010010092.1:0-38544 GCA_030248195.1 Trissonchulus latispiculum
ACCCAAAATTCACCAACTTTGGCAGGCCATTTTCCCAAAAATTACGCTCAGGACCGGAAAATCACATAGCAATTGAACGACCCTGATATGTGCCCTATTCAGCCATATAGGCAGTACTGCCCCATATATATATAGCCCAGTCTGACTTATTACGGCGCCTTTTAAGCATACTTTTTGCCATTTTAACGTTTTGGCCGACTTTGGCCCCCGCCCAAAAATTTTTTTCCGGCTCTGGGAGGCATAAAAAACTAGCCTATCGGCTTATTTTGTTGCGTACTCCAAGAATATATATGGTTTTCATAGGCAAAATTTTTTCTATCTGTTGTTATTAAAGCTACAAAACCCCCTTACCAGACGTCAAAAGCGGAGAACCGGAAAAAAAACATCACTCTCAGTAAGCGATTTTTTTTGGCGCAACTTTTTAACGGAAAGTGGTACGGGGATGAAACTTCGCACACATACTAAACTCGGCCCGTACAATTTTTTGCGCACATAATCTGCGCAGGATCTGCGCAGGAATCTGCGCAGCTTCTGCGTTTTTTTTTTATTTTTTCCTAGCCCATTTTCACTCATATTATAGGGGTCGCTACCGCGGCCCATATGATCGCTTTCTTACATCAATGCCTACATAATACTAGAGATGCACCGGGGCCGCCACTACCGCGGCCGGGGCCTCTGGAAATTGGGGTCCAAATCGACAATTATCAAAAATTTTCTTCAAAATTCAAATTTTGCAATAATTAATTTCTGGTATCCAAACGTTACTATCGCTGTTTTTCATTCAAATGCGTGGGAAAATAAACAATTTTTAACATTTTTTGACTTTCGACATTTCAAAATTTTGCTAATTTTTGGTCCCGACGACCGGGGCCGGGGCCTGGCGCAGTGCATTCCTAATGTCGCCGTTGTTGTTTGCTGCATTATACATCACAATGTGATGATCATCACCCGAAGGTGCAAAGTAGCCAGGAAACTGACCCCGTAAGGTTGGTCAAAAACAACTCAACCAAATTGCCAGAAAAAAGTCTCAAAGCCTGGTCGACATCACGACGGATGACGTCCCCTCCTTTTTAAGAAACATGCTCCGTCAACCTCGGCGAGTAAGACCATTAGAAAGAGCAAGTCTAGAAGTATATCCTACAGTACCAGATTGGTTTCTAAGTTTAATTGTTGTAAGTACAGTACTTGACCAAAGTTGAGCTCCCGAAATTGGCCAAAATGCTAAGGATTTTAGAAAGTTTGCAAGTATATATCGCGACCTATCTGGCAAAAGGACCTATCCCATACAAATGGTCAATTTTCACTTTTTGACGGAAATAGGTAGATTGAGCGAGAAATTTTCATCTGGCAAAAAGTCTTCCTCCAAATTCTCAAAAACAAAGTCGTGAGAGCCGTTTGTCATTTAAACCTATATGCAAGTTCACTGTTTTAGATTTTGGAAAAATGACCTAAGCTGCTTAGGGTTTATTGCCATATGTACTTGTAAACATAATTTGTGTTGAAGCTGGCAGAAGAGTTAAGTTAAGTGCACTATGGAGACCTTCCTCAGGCCCTTAAGCGCCTGAAACGGCCGAGCCAAGTGCTAGAGCGGGCCGGGCTTGGGTCGGGCCAGGTATTTCAATTTGGAAGTTTTGTCTAATACTTTAAGTTTATGCAGCTTATATATATTGTAAATTTTATTCTTTTCCAAAATTAATTTTGAATAATCATTGTTTTTTTATTTCGATTTTACTTATTTCATTCTCTTTCAGAGTTACTGGCGTATGCACTTAGCCTATTTGCGTTTATATAAAGTAATGCTAGAATTTGTGCATTAGCGTCTGAAATTTAGTTACGTACTTATATATAACTTATTTTTAATATTGGGAAAGTGTCCTTTTTCCTAATTAACTGTATATTATAATTGACTCAACGAAACTGGTCAGTGAATTCTTCCATACAACCAATAACTGAACCGCTGATGCGCTGACTACTCTTAATCGCTCTAAATAATCACGCGATACGATAAATCGCTTAACAATGGTATCTGCGATGAAGAATGAAATTTGTGCAATTTGTCTCTTATGTTTATGTTGGCCGGCGGCAAAGTATTGTAAAAACGGGCCCGGGCCGGGCCTAACCTTTGAGCGTAGGGGCCGGGCCTAACTTTTGAGCGTAGGGGCCGGGCCTAACCTTTGAGCGTAGGGGCCGGGCCTAACTTTTGAGCGTAGGGGCCGGGCCCTAAGCTGGGGCGGACTTTGCCGAGGTAGAAAAGTCTTCAAACGGGCCGGCCGGGCCGAGGTGAAATTTGTACGGGCCGGGCTTAAAAAACTCAGGTGCGTGAAGCTTTCTAGCACACTCCTCACATACATGTGCGAGCAGACGGGGCTGTTCTGACGTAGCTTAAGGACACATCCTGAGTCAGTATTTTGGGGATGTTTTTTGTTTTTTGCTTCCCATTTTCAAAAATTGTAGGATTGTTTAAGCTTTTACTTCCAGAACCAAGAATAAATACAATTTTTTAGTCGCCTGAATATATTGCTACTGTAGCATAGGTCTACTTTGTTTCTACTACCAGCTGCATAAATGATTTTGGCAGAAAGACCTAAGTGGATTCATTACGTAATTATGCAAATTAACCAAAAACTGGTGAGGATTCAGTCTACCAGATTCTATTCCATAGTGAACTGGAGCTGTTGTCTACACACTGGTACAGATTAAATTTGCCAATCTTGCAGCAATAGTTCTGCACACGCCAACAAAAAACACGAAAAACTTTAAACGCGTTTTTCTCGCTATTTTGATTTTTCAATTAGGTCTTTTTGCCTGATAGGTCGCGATATACAAGAACCAAAAATGCTCCTTCGTCGCATGTAAAATACATATGAGTACTCTCAGGCAGGTTATACAAAGACGGAAACTAGCCTGTAAAATGCATATGAGTGGCGTTGAGGTTGTAAATTTAGGAAAACAAGTTACAACGGCTTAACATATGAGCCTGTCCTACAACGAGGCTCATATTGGCGTATGTCATAATATAATTTGTCGATATTTCACCTTCATATAAATAGCACGTAAAGCTTTTCATTACAAAATTGTCCTTCACACATCTTGTCGCTAAGACATTATACTGTGCATACGCATTCTATGGCATGCCACTCTGCGCTCTGACTCATAGCCATGTGGGGAAAGCATTACGTATGTGAGAGTAGTGTGTTCACAGTGTTCCGAGAATACAGTAGGTGTACTATAGTGCTTCCGGAAATAGTAGGTGCCATGGTGTTTCGGGAAACATCAGCTTGCATGTACAGTTAAACTTGAGGTGTCGCAGTTCACTTCGTTGTGTCCATTTCTTTCAAGCCACAATGTTAACATGTTATGTCTATTCATTCGTTTTTTCTTTAATATGATGACCTGATGATCTTTAAGAAGGCTGCACTGTGACGCCAATATGAGCCTCGTTGTAGGACAGGCTCATATGTTAAGCCGTTGCAACTTGTTTTCCTTAGTTTACAACCTCAACGCCACTCATATGCATTTTACAGGCTAGTTTCCGTGTTTGTACAACCTGCCTGAGAGTACTCATATGTATTTTACATGCGACGAAGGAGCATTTTTGGTTCTTGTTTTCTATTCTTTTACATATGTATGCGCAAAAAAGAACCAAGATAGTATATTTCTGGGTTTATTTTAGGCAAAAATAAGTGGGGGGAGCCCAAAAAAGTGGGGGGGAACGAGTGGGGGAACCCAAAAACTGGGGGGGCGCGCCCCCCCCCCCCAGTAAAATAAACCCAGTATTTCCGAACACCATGCGCAAGCAGATACTATTTGGACCACTTTTGGAAAATTTCATTTTTGACCGAAAATCGCCAAGACCCCACCCAACCCCACCACAGCACTCTACAGCCACTTTGAGCATGCAATTCTATGACAAAAGTTGCTCAGCTCACTTAGGGCTTTCATTTGGTACCAAATTTGACCACTTTTGAAAAATTTTATTTTTGACAGAAATCGCCTAAGTCCCCACCCAACCCCACCGCCACCACAGCACTCTACAGCCACTTTGAGCATGCAATTCTATGACAAAAGTTGCTCAGCTCACTTAGGGCTTTCATTTGGCACCAAATTTGACCACTTTTGAAAAATTTCATTTTTGACAGAAATCGCCTAAGTCCCCACCCAACCCCACCACAGCACTCTACAGCCACTTTGAGCATGCAGTTCTATGACAAAAGCTGCTCAGCTCGCTTAGGGCTTTCAGTTGGCACCAAATTTGACCACTTTTGAAAAATTTCATTTTTGACAGAAATCGCCTAAGTCCCCACCCAACCCCACCACCGGCGTATCCAGGATTTTGAAAAGGGGTGGGTCCAAAAAATTTTTATCCTCCTCCCCCCAGGACCACCCAACTGAACTGTTTTTATCCAGTTCAGTTCAACAATAGACTGCACAAGCGAAGCACTATATGTATACTCACCGTCCTGTGTGTTGGCGTGTTGCTTCATAATTCACACTGTCCCGCAAGTTATGTTCCAACTCTCACATATACGCACTTACAAATATGAGTGTCTATTATGTATATATGTGTATATTACTGAGTATATATATATTAACTGGTGATGGGCACCGGATATTTTTTCATATCTGGATATCCGCCTATTTTGCGTTAACGGATATCCGGATATCCGGTTATCCGCCTATTCCAAGCTTAACTTCAAGAAAATTTTCGTTAAATATTCAATTTTTTGTCAATTTTTCGGCTGACTGTGAATGTGTATCATGCAACCAAGCCACAACCTTCGTTTCATAAATATTTTCAGGGGAATTTTTGAAAAAATATAATAAAATTTTTCAAAAAGTGGTCAAATTTGGTGCCAACTGAAAGCCCTAAGCGAGCTGAGCAGCTTTTGTCATAGAACTGCATGCTCAAAGTGGCTGTAGAGTGCTGTGGTGGGGTTGGGTGGGGACTTAGGCGATTTCTGTCAAAAATGAAATTTTTCAAAAGTGGTCAAATTTGGTGCCAAATGAAAGCCCTAAGTGAGCTGAGCAACTTTTGTCATAGAATTGCATGCTCAAAGTGGCTGTAGAGTGCTGTGGTGGCGGTGGGGTTGGGTGGGGACTTAGGCGATTTCTGTCAAAAATAAAATTTTTCAAAAGTGGTCAAATTTGGTACCAAATGAAAGCCCTAAGTGAGCTGAGCAACTTTTGTCATAGAATTGCATGCTCAAAGTGGCTGTAGAGTGCTGTGGTGGGGTTGGGTGGGGTCTTGGCGATTTTCGGTCAAAAATGAAATTTTCCAAAAGTGGTCCAAATAGTATCTGCTTGCGCATGGTGTTCGGAAATACTGGGTTTATTTTACTGGGGGGGGGGGGCGCCCCCCCAGTTTTTGGGTTCCCCCACTCGTTCCCCCCCACTTTTTTGGGCTCCCCCCACTTATTTTTGCCTAAAATAAACCCAGAAATATACTATCTTGGTTCTTTTTTGCGCATACATATGTAAAAGAATAGAAAACAAGAACCAAAAATGCTCCTTCGTCGCATGTAAAATACATATGAGTACTCTCAGGCAGGTTGTACAAACACGGAAACTAGCCTGTAAAATGCATATGAGTGGCGTTGAGGTTGTAAACTAAGGAAAACAAGTTGCAACGGCTTAACATATGAGCCTGTCCTACAACGAGGCTCATATTGGCGTCACAGTGCAGCCTTCTTAAAGATCATCAGGTCATCATATTAAAGAAAAAACGAATGAATAGACATAACATGTTAACATTGTGGCTTGAAAGAAATGGACACAACGAAGTGAACTGCGACACCTCAAGTTTAACTGTACATGCAAGCTGATGTTTCCCGAAACACCATGGCACCTACTATTTCGGAAGCACTATAGTACACCTACTGTATTCTCGGAACACTGTGAACACACTACTCTCACATACGTAATGCTTTCCCCACATGGCTATGAGTCAGAGCGCAGAGTGGCATGCCATAGAATGCGTATGCACAGTATAATGTCTTAGCGACAAGATGTGTGAAGGACAATTTTGTAATGAAAAGCTTTACGTGCTATTTATATGAAGGTGAAATATCGACAAATTATATTATGACATACGCCAATATGAGCCTCGTTGTAGGACAGGCTCATATGTTAAGCCGTTGTAACTTGTTTTCCTAAATTTACAACCTCAACGCCACTCATATGCATTTTACAGGCTAGTTTCCGTCTTTGTATAACCTGCCTGAGAGTACTCATATGTATTTTACATGCGACGAAGGAGCATTTTTGGTTCTTGTATATCGCGACCTATCAGGCAAAAAGACCTAATTGAAAAATCAAAATAGCGAGAAAAACGCGTTTAAAGTTTTTCGTGTTTTTTGTTGGCGTGTGCAGAACTATTGCTGCAAGATTGGCAAATTTAATCTGTACCAGTGTGTAGACAACAGCTCCAGTTCACTATGGAATAGAATCTGGTAGACTGAATCCTCACCAGTTTTTGGTTAATTTGCATAATTACGTAATGAATCCACTTAGGTCTTTCTGCCAAAATCATTTATGCAGCTGGTAGTAGAAACAAAGTAGACCTATGCTACAGTAGCAATATATTCAGGCGACTAAAAAATTGTATTTATTCTTGGTTCTGGAAGTAAAAGCTTAAACAATCCTACAATTTTTGAAAATGGGAAGCAAAAAACAAAAAACATCCCCAAAATACTGACCTCAGGATGTGTCCTTAAGCTACGTCAGAACAGCCCCGTCTGCTCGCACATGTATGTGAGGAGTGTGCTAGAAAGCTTCACGCACCTGAGTTTTTTAAGCCCGGCCCGTACAAATTTCACCTCGGCCCGGCCGGCCCGTTTGAAGACTTTTCTACCTCGGCAAAGTCCGCCCCAGCTTAGGCCCGGCCCCTACGCTCAAAAGTTAGGCCCGGCCCCTACGCTCAAAGGTTAGGCCCGGCCCCTACGCTCAAAAGTTAGGCCCGGCCCCTACGCTCAAAGGTTAGGCCCGGCCCGGGCCCGTTTTTACAATATTTTGCCGCCGGCCAACATAAACATAAGAGACAAATTGCACAAATTTCATTCTTCATCGCAGATACCATTGTTAAGCGATTTATCGTATCGCGTGATTATTTAGAGCGATTAAGAGTAGTCAGCGCATCAGCGGTTCAGTTATTGGTTGTATGGAAGAATTCACTGACCAGTTTCGTTGAGTCAATTATAATATACAGTTAATTAGGAAAAAGGACACTTTCCCAATATTAAAAATAAGTTATATATAAGTACGTAACTAAATTTCAGACGCTAATGCACAAATTCTAGCATTACTTTATATAAACGCAAATAGGCTAAGTGCATACGCCAGTAACTCTGAAAGAGAATGAAATAAGTAAAATCGAAATAAAAAAACAATGATTATTCAAAATTAATTTTGGAAAAGAATAAAATTTACAATATATATAAGCTGCATAAACTTAAAGTATTAGACAAAACTTCCAAATTGAAATACCTGGCCCGACCCAAGCCCGGCCCGCTCTAGCACTTGGCCCGGCCGTTTCAGGCGCTTAAGGGCCTGAGTGAAGGTCTCCATAGTGCACTTAACTTAACTCTTCTGCCTTAAACTCTTCTTATTTACATAGATTTTTATTTGAACCAAATTTTCCCAGATAGGTCTTTTTGCCAGAACATTAGAATTAAAATAGTCTTAGCTTCAACACAAATTATGTTTACAAGTACATATGGCAATAAACCCTAAGCAGCTTAGGTCATTTTTCCAAAATCTAAAACAGTGAACTTGCATATAGGTTTAAATGACAAACGGCTCTCACGACTTTGTTTTTGAGAATTTCAAGTAGGACTTTTTGCCAGATGAAAATTTCTCGCTCAATCTACCTATTTCCGTCAAAAAGTGAAAATTGACCATTTGTATGGGATAGGTCCTTTTGCCAGATAGGTCGCGATATATACTTGCAAACTTTCTAAAATCCTTAGCATTTTGGCCAATTTCGGGAGCTCAACTTTGGTCAAGTACTGTACTTACAACAATTAAACTTAGAAACCAATCTGGTACTGTAGGATATACTTCTAGACTTGCTCTTTCTAATGGTCTTACTCGCCGAGGTTGACGGAGCATGTTTCTTAAAAAGGAGGGGACGTCATCCGTCGTGATGTCGACCAGGCTTTGAGACTTTTTCTGGCAATTTGGTTGAGTTGTTTTTGACCAACCTTACGGGGTCAGTTTCCTGGCTAAACACTTTGCACCTTCGGGTGATGATCATCACATTGTGATGTATAATGCAGCAAACAACAACAACGGCGACATTAGGAATGCACCGGTGCCAGGCCCCGGCCCCGGTCGTCGGGACCAAAAATTAGCAAAATTTTGAAATGTCGAAAGTCAAAAAATGTTAAAAATTGTTTATTTTCCCACGCATTTGAATGAAAACAGCGATAGTAACGTTTGGATACCAGAAATTAATTATTGCAAAATTTGAATTTTGAAGAAAATTTTTGATAATTGTCGATTTGGACCCCCAATTTCCAGAGGCCCCGGCCGCGGTAGTGGCGGCCCCGGTGCATCTCTAGTATTATGTATATTGATGTGCGTTTATCATAGGGGTCGCGGTAGCGACCCCTATAATATGAGTGAAAATGGTCGAATGACCGTGTAAAACAAGGCTGCGCAGAAGCTGCGCAGATTCCTGCGCAGATCCTGCGCAGATTATGTGCGCAAAAAATTGTACGTGTCGAGTTTAGTATGTGTGCGAAGTTTCATCCCCGTACCACTTTCCGTTAAAAAGTTGCGCCAAAAATCGCTTACGAGAGTGATGTTTTTTTTCCGGTTCTCCGCTTTGACGTCTGGTAAGGGGGTTTTGTAGCTTTAATAACAACAGATAGAAAATTTTTGCCTATGAAAACCATATATATTCTTGGAGTACGCAACAAAAATAAGCCGATAGGCTAGTTTTTATGCCTCCCAGAGCCGGAAAAAATTTTTGGCGGGGGGCCAAAGTCGGCCAAAACGTTAAAATGGCCAAAAAGTATGCTTCAAAGGCGCCGTAATAAGTCAGACTGGGCTATATATGGGGCAATACTGCCTATATGGCTGAATAGGACACATATCAGGGTCGTTCAATTGCTATATGATTTTCCGGTCCTGAGCGTAATTTTTGGGTACTGGCCTGCCAAAGTTGGTGAATTTTGGGTCCAACTTTGAACTTAGTTTTTTCGCTTATTTTGCGACCTGGAAGCCTCAAATCTTGCATACAAAGGTTTTTGCGGACGGAGAATCGATTCCCGCTATCAGTTTTTCTGCCCGACTGACCCAAGTTGCTGGGCTGGTTCCACTTTGCCGTCTGGAGGGTCATGTCGGCAACCGTTTCCTGGAGGTCCATACTAGGCTCTACTTGGCCTCTCAAAACTTTCTCTATATGGGTTTTCTGGTGCGCCCAGCTCATATCCGGTGTCCGTTTTGCCGACCGACTCATCCATCTTGCTGGGCTGGTTCCACTTTGTCGTCTGGAGGGTCATGTCGGCAACTGTTTCCTGGAGGTCCATACTAGGCTCTACTTGGCCTCTCAAAACTTTCTCTATACGGGTTTTCTGGTGCGCCCAGCTCATTTCCGGTGTCCGTTTTGCTGTGCAACGCACCCATTTTGCTGGGCTAGCTCCACTTGACCGTCAGAGGGGTCAGGTCGGTAAGGGGTCAGGTGGTCTAAAATGAAATTTTTCAAAAGTGGTCAAATTTGGTATCAAATGAAAGCCCTAAGTGAGCTGAGCAACTTTTGTCATAGAATTGCATGCTCAAAGTGGCTGTAGAGTGCTGTGGTGGGGTGGGGTGGGGGCTTAGGCGATTTTCGGTCAAAAATGCAATTTTTAAAAAGTGGTCAAATTTGGTACCAAATGAAAGCCCTAAGTGAGGTGAGCAACTTTTGTCATAGAATTGCATGCTCAAAGTGGCTGTAGAGTGCTGTGGTGGGGTGGGGTGTGGACTTAGGCGATTTTCGGTCAAAAATGAAATTTTTAAAAAGTGGTCAAATTTGGTACCAAGTGAAAGCCCTAAGTGAGCTGAGCAACTTTTGTCATAGAATTGCATGCTCAAAGTGGTTGTAGAGTGCTGTGGTGGGGTGGGGTGGGACTTAGGCGATTTTCGGTCAAAAATGAAATGTTTCAAAAGTGGTCAAATTTGGTACCCAATGAAAGCCCTAAGTGAGCTGAGCAATTTTTATCATAGAATTGCATGCTCAAAGTGGCTGTAGAGTGCTGTGGTGGGGTGGGGACTTAGGCGATTTTGGGTCAAATATGAAGTTTTCCAAAAGTGGTCAAAATAGTATCTGCTTGCGCATGGTGTTCGGAAATATATTATGTTGGTTCTTTTTTGCGCATACATATGTAAAAGAATGGAAAACAAGAACCAAAAATGCTCTTTCGTCGCATGTAAAATACATATGAGTACTCTCAGGCAGGTTGTACAAACACGGAAACTAGCCTGTAAAATGCATATGAGTGGCGTTGAGGTTGTAAATTAAGGAAAACAAGTTGCAACGGCTTAACATATGAGCCTGTCCTACAACGAGGCTCATATTGGCGTCACAGTAGCCTTCTTAAAGATCATCAGGTCATCATATTAAAGAAAAAACGAATGAATAGACATAACATGTTAACATTGTGGCTTGATAGAAATGGACAGAACGAAGTGAATTGCGACACCTCAAGTTTAACTGTACATGCAAGCTGATGTTTCCCGAAACACCGTGGCACCTACTATTTCCGGAAGCACTATAGTACACCTACTTTATTCTCGGAACACTATGACACACTACTCTCACATACGTATATAATGCTTTCCCCACATGGCTCTGAGTCAGAGCGCAGAGTGGCATGCCGTATAATGCGTATGCACAGTGTCTCAGCGACAAGGTGTGTGAAGGACAATTTTGTAATGAAAAGCTTTACGTGCTATTTATATGAAGGTCAAATATCGACAAATTATATTATGACATACGTACGCCAATATGAGCCTCGTTGTAGGACAGGCTCATATGTTAAGCCGTTGCAACTTGTTTTCCTTAATTTACAACCTCAACGCCACTCATATGCATTTTACAGGCTAGTTTCCGTGTTTGTACAACCTGCCTGAGAGTACTCATATGTATTTTACATGCGACGAAGGAGCATTTTTGGTTCTTGTATAAATATATTATATATCTATCCAGAGATTATCACGGCTTATCCCTTCTCCTTACCTGTTCTACCTTGCCTAGTTTGTGGAACAGGGCTCTCCAAAGATTTTGAGTTATAAGGGGTAGAAAATGGCTAAGGCGGGCTATCACCACCTGTCGCCCCTATCTTACACAACTTGTATGTATATATGTATATATCAGTAGCGTAGGTACAAAAAATTTTCAGGGGGGGCGGTGTTGACCGAGGACTTTTGAGGGGGGGGGGGGGTAAAATTTTCTAGTTTTGCGTGACATGCACACTGCGTATTATACTGCAAGTTGTCCTGTAAATTCAAAAGCCTTATATGGTTCATGTTTTCGACTTGTTACAACTGAAAGTGAAGTCCTAAATGGGGGGTCTGGGGGGCGGCGCCCCCCAGAAGTTGAGAAAATTTTTAAATTTAGCCAATAAACGTTATTGAAACATTTAATTCTTTATAAATGATTTATCAATTGACTAGCAACATTTTGTACCTTTATTTACTATTTTCTACATTTTTTGTCGTGTCCGAAAATGGAACTATTAGGATGCTCCCATTAAGAACTGCGAATTCTGATCATATCAACCAATTATGCCAA
Source organism: Trissonchulus latispiculum (assembly GCA_030248195.1). NCBI lineage: Eukaryota > Metazoa > Nematoda > Enoplea > Enoplida > Ironidae > Trissonchulus > Trissonchulus latispiculum. Next base: position 11,774 of record JASAND010010092.1, read on the forward strand.
GGCTGATGATGCTGGGAATAATAACGCAGTTAACAGCAAAACTGCAAAGCAACTTGTATCTACAAACATTTGTTAGCATGTTTAATGAAAAATAATAATCTTGATAATCTAAATAACCAAAATTCGCGCCGGAGGCGCGAAAATTTTTTTATTGGGGTAGAAAATGCATCAATGTTGAGTAAATTTGAAGCATTAATGTATAATTTGTGTATGTTTCTAATAAAGTTAAACGCCCGCGCTCCGCGCGGGCGTAAAATTTTTCTTTTGCCCAATTTTTCAGGGGGGCAAAGCCATTATTTCGGGGAGGGCGGCCGCCCCCCGCCCTCCCCGTATCTACGCTAGTGGTATATACGTATTATTTATATATATATATATATACATATATATATTTATAAATTATTGTACAGATAGTTATATTCTATTATAGTGTGGTTGTTGGACGTTTCTCATTTGAAATCCTGTTAGCATGGTAAGCTTGTATATAATACAGTGTGTGTAAAAAATTTCAACATTTTTAAATACATATATACTCTTAAAACAGTTGTCTGGGTTGGTTTTCTCTAGGCCAAAATAGTGGTGGGGGAACCCGCCGCTACTGGGGTGGGGAAGGCCAAAGATGGGGGAATAAAATGGTCTAAAAATGCAGCCAAAATTGCCTGTTTTCTACGTACTGGTATACCGAAGCTAAAGTGTTCAAAAATCAAGTGTTAGTATCAAACTAGGCAATATTTGATTAAAAAATTCCGTAGAAGTCGGAAAACGTGAAACTTTTGACCAAAAATCATTTATATAAATTTGGCATTTTCTGGGCATATGTACAAATAGTGAGTGGGGGAAGCCCACCCAAAAAAGGGGGAAGGGGGTCAAGTGGGGGGAACCCAAAAATTGGGCGGTCCCCCATCCTCCCCTCTGCGAAAAACTCCCAGGTTGTATGACAATGTTTTTAAACCAAGGTTGTAGCTTGGCTTGATGGTAGAAATTAATAGTGCAGCGAAAAATTAACTGAAAACGTTTAACTGTGAAACCGAAAATTTTTCAAAATGACAGAATTTTTTCAGACTTGCGTACGTACGTATACAGTTTTAGGCTAAACTACGTACTTTCGTTAACAAACACGCAGCGTTTTCACTCAATACCAGCATGTAAGTGCGGGCCTTCATTCACTGTACTTCTACACTTGTACTTGATCACCGTCATCTTCGCCACGACGATATAGGCGGCCTCCGGTGGGTTAGTTATAGCATCTAGTGTGATCTCCCTCCACTGATTACGGTCGGCCGCCAATGTTTTCACGGTATCACTCCAGTTGAAGTGGCCGTGGGTGTCGGCGAGACCAAGACGAGAATACCGAGACCGAGACTGGCCAAGTCTCGGCTTTTGGGAGAGACCGAGACCGAGACTAGCAATTTTAAGCTTAAACTTAAGGCACGCCAGGTAGGAAGTAGGGGCAGCAGCGAAGAAGCACCGGCTTGGAAAGCGCCAATGATCCATTTTCGGGCAACATGTCCAAGACACCGTAACCTGTATTTCGCAAACGTGCTTCCATGGAGTCTCAGTTCCCGGCACGAGAGAACTGACGATGAAAACTGTGTGTTGTCTGATGTTGTCAACATCAACAAATTAACGTTTGCTCGAAATGTTAGTTAGGGTTGTCGCTTATTACGTCAACCATGATTTTTCGCCAGATATCTTTGGCTGGGATCTCAGAAATAAGCGGTGCTGTAGTTACTAACTTAGTTCTCATTGATTTTAGGCTATCGACATTTGTCATAAGCATGATAGAAAAGCCGTGCGAAAAGCACCCAAGAGTGAAGATCCCTACTTACGACTTTTGGTCAAGGTGCGTGACTTGTGTTTCCTTTTCTAATTTAAAAATTTTATTTGACTCACTTGCGTTAATATTTTCAGTATCTTGTTTTAGTTGTTGTATTTTATTGAAACCTCTTGTTGATTTGATGTTCGAGTTGGAAGCTAACAAGATTTTTCAACACATATATATATATATATATATATATATATATACACATGTATTAATTTCTAAATGTTTAAAAATTATAATAAACGTCTCCGTTGAGTTTATGTGGGGAAAGTGGTATATGTTCGGATTTATACCGTGGTGCAGCTAACATTTTGTTGCTATCTCTACATTCCCATAATATATTTATTAGCTGTTCCCGATTATTGTTTATTTGCTTTTTGCTTAATTTCTTTTTAGTTGTATCGATATCTGGCGCGGAGAACTGGATCAAAATTCAATAGGATCATCATGAAGCGCTTGTTTATGGCCAAGCGAAATCGGCCGCCACTGTCTTTGGCTCGTTTGGTTAGTTTTCTTAAAACTATATAAATGCATTTTATGTCACCGTGTCTTTTCTGTCCATGTATATAGTCTTTATATCATTATCTCTAATCTTCTCTTTTATTGGGCGGAAGTGAATTTTGGAAGAGTGGGAGTATTTTCGTCTAGGACCGTTAGCTGATGGGCTCTGGGCAGTGATGGTATTTTTTTCTTGGAAAGTGTTGATTTTGGGCTATAAATCAAGCGGGGTGTTTTGTGGGTATTACAACAGTTTGGCGAAAACAGGGAAACCAAGTTTTGGACCAGTTTTCAGCAAAGAAATTAAACTAAAACTAAGACGCTATATACTGGGATCCGTCCATGGACGTATCCGATGGGGGAGTCTATTGAGGTTCACGTTTTTATGTGTCAAAAAGACAATTATAGCTTATTTCGGTGCAGATCCTAGCATTTTCGCTCCGGACCGCCCCCTCTTCGGGATGGTCGGACATCTCATTAAAATCGTAGATACGCTGGTGGCCGGTCGCCGGTGGCTGTACGCTATTCTCTTCCACTAAAAATGTCTGCAATTTTAAAATTATTGCTCACTGGCCCTGGTTATGTGGATAGGAGTAGTGTTACTGTGCAAACTTTCTTTTTGGATATCATATTTTATAATCATCGTTGCGTTTAAGGTTCGTTTTATGAAGAAGCCCGGACGTGAAAACAAAATTGCGGTTGTTGTTGGAAGTATCACAAATGACTTGAGACTTTATGATGTACCGAAGTTGACTGTAAGCTTTCCGCATATTTCTTCGTTGTCTGACATGATCGGAAAGTTACGTTTTTCGATGGTTACAGGCAGAGATGAAAGTCAGTTTCTTGAATTGGCTGGGTTTACTTTAGACGAAAAAGTCGGGGTAGCAGCCTGGCCTCACTGGTGAAGGTGGAAAGGTCAAAACTGGTGGGAATCTAAAGTGATCTAAAATCCCCAAAAACGCAACAAAATTAACCTATTTTCTAAATATACTGTTATTTGTAAGCTAAAACAATGCTCAAAAATTCAGTTTAGCACCAGAAAAGACATTTTCGAAATTTTTAACCAAAAATCTTTAACAGCTTACAGCTGTACTTTCTGGGCAGCTCAAGGTGAGTGGGAGCGGGGAAGGCTCGAGTGGAGGTGGTTACCAGAAAAGTAGAGGGTCGCGCCCCAGAACCAGAACCCGCCGCAGATGTCAGATCGGTTGTGATCCGGTGTAACTGTAGCTGGTGACCCAGTGTTTTTTAAATTCTTAAATCTTTTTGAAATTTTGGAATTTGTGCTGTTTTATTCGAAGCAGAGGTCTTTGCATTGTGTTTAGGTTTGTGCTTTGCATGTTACGGAAAGAGCTCGTGCCAGAATCTTGAAGGCTGGTGGAGAGATTCTGACTTTTGATCAGCTGGCACTTCGCACTCCTAAGGGCAAGGGAACTGTCCTGATGCAAGGTATTTTTATCTCTTTTTTGTTATTTTATCTGAGCACTTGATTGTAAGTTGTCTTGTCGTTTTTGTTGTGGTTATCTGTGGCTTTTGAAGTAATTATGGTTGGTTTATAGCAGTCTTTTGTTCTAGGTCGCCGTCATGCTCGTGAAGCCAATCGTCATTTCGGTCCTGCGCCGGGTGTTCCTCACAGTCATACTAAGTATGTTTCATCAGGCCGAGTAGCAGAGTGGTCTAGGCAGGGCTTCCGACACTGATCCGATAGTCGGTGGTTCGAGTCCCACCAGCCGCAAAGCTTTCTCAAATCCCCTTGAGCAAGGACTAAGCCTACAGCGGTTCTCTGTTAGCTTTACTTCAGTCAAGCTATCCATCATTATTTGGTCGGTTAATACTGAGTACCACTAACGTGGGATGGTAACAAACAGGAGACATGTAAAGCATCTGCCTTGAGGAGCTGCCCCTCTATTCCACGGTTGTAGTTATCAGTTGAGGTGACGCTCCTGACTAAAGAACTGTGTTGCCGTGGATGAGATCCCTTTAGGCCCTCATACAGGTGGAAGAATAGTGCTGTTGTTACTTTTACCTTCTTACGTCATGCTATTAGTCTTAGTTCTAAGACCAAACTTTATGATTTATTTTTTGAAACGCCGATTGTTGCCCAAATTATCTGGTAGCACGTTGAGCTGCGTGGTTAGTCGACAGATGTTATAAGACAAGTATGTGTAGAGTTGTCAGAACGTTGGTTCTAAATTCGTTACAAATGACTAAATTTTTTTACAATATTGAACCAGAAATCATGATGGAGTTTGTTTTTATGAACTACTCATATCGTGTATCATTCCATTATCCTTTTAGGCCATTTGTGCGCTCTAAGGGACGGAAATTTGAGAGAGCCCGAGGTCGCAGGAAGAGTCGTGGTTACAAGGCTTAGACTGTTTTCAGCACAGGAAAAAAGAAACTGGTTTAAATTTACTATCGTTTTGTTTGTTAACAGGTTATTTGTTTGTCTTGTTTTGAAATAAACAATGATTGAGGCTTGTTTAGGCTACTTTGTTTTCTGTTTTTTTAGTTTTTAGTTTTTTAAAGTTTGTAGAGCCTGCACATTATATCAGGGAATGTTTTGCTTCGTTGTAGGTTGTTTTGTTATAAGGAAATTCCTTCAATTATTTAGCCCCGAAAAGGGCTCAACCCTGCTATTAGGCACCCTAGCTAATTGTTGTACAAATCAACGGTACAACTTTTCATTTTTGTGTAGTCTACTGCAGAAATGTCAAAGATTTGCACAACTACGTATTAGCTAGGGTGCCGGATAGCAGAATTTAGACAGGCCATCAGTTATGTTATATATTGGGTACCTATATTAAATAGCTGGGAACGGGGCTTATAATTATTATGAAATCCAGTGATTTTTCAGTCACTAAAACAAACTGAAACTAAAGTCTGACTAAAAAATCTTGGAACCGAACTGTGAGCGCCTGAGTTAACCTTTGATGTTAGTCTATATAAAGGATATATTTTTAGAAACCTCAGGAGGAGGAGAATCCGGTTATCGGATAACAAATTGATTAAAACGCTTCAGATTCGACAGAGAATGCTAATTAATTCATTCTCTAGTACAGTGCTCGGACAGTTCCTACTTTTCCTACTTTTTCGTATGTTCCTACTTTGGGTCAAAAATTCCTACTTTTTTCCTCTGAAAGACGAAATCGGGCAGATTTGACTGTAAATTGTCCAAAAATCGCTGACTTAATATATAATAATCGGCATTTAGTTTTTCGATGTTCTTGACGACAATAATTGAGATAATCAAACAAAAATTTGCAGCATCAGTTCGCAATGTTTCTTCAGTTTTGGCAGTTTTAATGGTGAATAAAATCCAAAAATTTACAAATTTTCGGCAGAAGTTGTTACTGCGTTAGCTTATGTAGCTAAAAACGCCTGGAATTAGTAGTTTTCAGCGTTTGTTAGCAGTTTCTGCACAAAACGTAAAACTTCGGAACGTTTTTCCAAAAGATCTCCCCATTTTTGGTCAGCCATGAGGGGATTTCGAGCCCTCCATAAATTTTGGCCTAGAAATAAGCCAGGTCGTTAAAACAAAAATAGCTTTCACAAGGGTCAGGGAAATTTGACCATTCACTCAGGTGTTGAGGTTACTCTCATAGAAAGTATGAAGTTGCTGAATGCTATGGAGATGTTTTTACAAGCCTTCAAAAAGAATTTGAAAGGGGGATTCGGAATGCCAAAACTGCACCAAATGTTGCTTGATTTAGCTCAAATTTTGTATGGTGAACAAGTTGGGCTCTGCCGGCTCGCGTGCAGAATTTCAGCTCGCGTGTTATTTTCTCTCGCCGAAACTGGGAAGTGTTTTTACAACGTCAAAAATACTTTTGGACGGTTACATGATCGTCTTGAAATGCTTTAATGCTTTTTGCTGAGGATGAGGAATTAGGATTGGTTTTCTCCGGAAAAGGTAGAGCGGAAACCCTAGTTTTTTCCGGTTTTTTCGACTTTTTCTCCGAAGTCCTATACCTGTCAAAACCATACATGTGCTTGGGGGGGGGTTCATCCCCCCCCAGAGGGATCCCTGACCGCCCAGAATCCGGATTTTTTCGGTTTTTTTGGGCAAAAAAACCGGAAATATCCGGTTTTCCGGCGGCCTTCTTCCGCCGGCTCACCTCCCCTGAACTTCCCCTCCTGCATATGTCTGGTCAGAACGTCTCAACATTTGTTTCTATAACATTTGTAGCCTGTCTTAACGGATATTTCTGCATGTAAACGCCATATGAACACTTTTATTTATCTTTTCGACGTATCCAATCTAAACAATTGTGAAAACTTTTGTCCAAACGAAGTTTCAACAGATTATGGGCGCAATTCCCAGTTACCTTAGTTTCTGGGAGCAGTGAGGAGCATAGGTTAACGCGGGGGATCTGGAGGGGGTCCAAGTCCCTCCCCAACCCGGACAAGGTACAAGCCCTATCGCCGCCAGGGACAAATGGTAACAAAAAATGGCCGATGGGTAACTAAAAATAGCCGGAAAAATTAGCTTTTACACTAAAATATCATAAAATGTTTGCTAAATTAATGTTTAATTTTTCGGGAAAATTGGACAAAATTTTGAAATTTTTTCTAAAAAATTGAAGATTTTTTGCAGATTTTATTAAATTTAACGTTATTTTTTGGAAAACATATATTTGTGAAAAATTAAGAGAAGTTCGGGCTTCAAAATAAGAGCAATTTCAAAGCAAAACTAACATGAACAAATTTTGAGAAAAATCACAAAAATTTAATTTGAACACTTCTAAAACTTAACAGAATGATTGCATTTTTCCGACTTTTTTCCTTTTTTGACCTTCCGGAAAAAAGGAAAAACGGGAAAAGCATTTTTTCTGGGACTTTCCGATGCCCAACCCTGTGAGGAATTGATTGGGCCATGCAAAAATGCTGTTTAATGCTGTTTGCTTTGTTGAAGGCAAGATTAACTTGCTCGGCAAAATCTGTTATGAAGTTTGTAAATTCCTACTTTTTTGTTAAAATTCCTACTTTTTGTTCCTACTTTTTCCTACTTTTTTGAAAAATTGTTCCTACTTTTTTCCTACTTTTCCAAAATTGCTATGTCCGAGGCCTGCTAGTATATTGGTCCTTGGCCAAAGACATTTCCGAAAATCTGGTCACATCCGGTCCGTGTCCGGTAAGCGACAGTCTAGGTCACAAAAACTGTACAGCAAGATGGGTAGGTCGTACAGTTTCAATTATTGAATTTTTGGATTCAGCAGGTCGAAATATGTCTGTACACGGAATTTTGTCCGATTTGAACCAAAATTGCGTGATCTATGGTCGTATCCGGTTCGAAAAAAGCCGGAAAAATCTGTTTTTCTGGTCTGGTGCTCGGAATCGCGGTTAAAAAATGCTCGTTTTAGGCAGAACATTGTGGAGGTTTCATTTTACCGGTGTCAAAGTAATCTAATACCCGGTCAATTTCCGGTTCTGAGCTTTGAAATTTGGGATTTCATGGGTATTATCTCAGTATCCGGTTAGTCCGGAAGTCAAATTATTTCATTGAAATGATATTTTGTCTATTCCTAACAGGCACCAACCTGAAAGTACTTCATATCTGCTGTATCTTTGAATGATAGCGTTTTAACAAATGGTTCAAAAATAACTTATGCGACAATGCTAAGCGTATGGGATCAGATCTCATGTCCGGTTTAACAATTAGACAATACAAACAAAATCAGCCCACTTTTAAAACGCTATCATTGAGAAATTACAGCAGACATGATGTAATTTGAGCTTGATGCTTGCTAGGGATAGACAAAATATCATCTTAATGAAATAATTTGACTTCCGGACCAACCGGGTACTGAGATAATAGCCCATGAAGTCTCAAATTTCAAAGCTGAGAACCGGAAATCGACCGGATATTCGATTAGTTTGACACCGGCAAAATGAAAGTAGCCTCCCAAATATTCATTGTGCCAAAAACGAACATTTTTTATCCGCGATTCCGAGCACCAGACCGGAAAAACAGAATTTTCCGTTTTTTTTCGAACCGGATGGATACGACCATAGATCACGCAATTTTGGTCCAAATCAGACAAAATTTCGTACACACACTAACTTCGACCCGCTGAATCCAAAAATTCAATCAGCAAAACTGTACAACTTTCCCATCTTGCTGTAGTTTTGTGACCTAGACTTCCGCTTACCGGACACGGACCGGATGTGACCAGATTTTCGGAAATGTCTTGGGCCAAGGACCAATATACTAAAGTATGAATTAATCAGCATTCTCTTTCCGAATCTGAGGCGTTTTTAGCGATTTGGTATCCGATAACCGGATATAGACCAGATATGATGGTTTTATCGGATTCTCCTTCTCCTGAGGTTTCTAAAAATATATATACTTTATAAAGACTGAATTCTATGGTTTACTCAGGACAAGTGCTTACAGTTTGGTTCCAAGATTTTTGGTCAGACTTTAGGTTTCAGTTTCAGTCAAACTGAAACTGAAAGTTTGAAATTATTTTTGCAGGAGACATGAAACTGAAACTATTTCAGACGGCTGGCTAGAAATTTGGGTCTGGCACTAGTGTTGTTGACCGGCCGGGTGGAAAACGGCCAACCGGCGGCCGGCCGCCGGCCGGCCAAGAGGTGCACCGGCTGGTCGGCCGGCCGGTCGGCCGTTTCAGGCCGGTCGGCCGTTTCAGGCCGGCCAGCCGGCCGTTGGACGGCCGGTTAAGGTCCGGCCGGCCGGCCGCGCTTATACTTCAGCGGTTTATCAAAATTTTCTCAGGAAATCTATTTTAAATTGTGCTGATACATTTTCATGTCGTCAACGCGCTACACTGCCATGTCACATTTGGAGGCGTCGACGCCTCCAAACGTGACATCACGTCCAGGTGCTATGCTAGCACTGGAAGCGTCGACGCGCGTAGACGTGCGTCGACGCGCGTAGACGTGCGTCGACGCGCGTCAACGCGCCCATTTGTAGTATGCCAGTTTACGACAGGTTTTTTTTCAAAATTTTACCTGTGCTTTTTAGTGTGTTTTTTTAAGAAAATGTGTGTTTTTTTAAAAAATCTGTTTTTCCTGAAATTCGCTTTTCGCAGTATTAGCACGTTTTTAACGGTTTTTACAGCATTTTAAACTATATTTAGCATTTTTACAGATGAAGTACAAAGCATATAGTGCATGCTCAGTCTTCATAAACGATATTTCAATGTTCTGAACGTTAAATATTTGCATTGAAGACGTCTGCGCTACAATGGGGGGGGGGTCTGGGGGGCGGAGCCGGAGAATTTTTTGAAAATTGTGAAAATTTTGGTCTGAAATCCTTCAAACCTTTTACTTTTCGACAGTTTATTTTATTCCAGTCATTTCCAGAATTTGGAAACGTAATTTCATAGAATAATTTGCCTACAGTCCCTAATGCCACCGTTGCTTAGAATAATGGTGGCTACACAAAAAGTAATGCCCAGACGAAAACAAACAGAAGTAAAAACATAGATAGATAGAGGATATGTGCGCCGAAGGCGCAAAATTTTTTGGAAAAACTTAAAAATTAGGCTTAAATTAATAAAAATTCGCTCCTTCAGGTAAAAATGTGAGTGTGCTTTTTAATGTGTTTTTTAAATTTTGTTTTTTTTAAAAAAGTGTGCGAAAACACAATAAAAAACACAAAAAACAGTGGTTTACGAGTGTCGACTCGCGTTGAACTCAAACAGGGTTTCAGTTTCAGGCGCTGAAGTCGAAACTTATCAACTGAAGCTACTTTGGGGTAAAGATCTGAAATTCGGACTAAAAGCGGTTTTTTCCTAATACTTTGATGTAAAGTTTTAATAATTATAAATTTATGCATTCCAGGCAGACGACTGTTCAAGTTTATTTAACGTCACAATGTCTGATTACATTTTGCAAATACCAAACTGTGCACAACTAGCTTCGAACAATTTACTTTATTTATATCGACCGTTTCATATGGAATTTAAATTTTAAATGCTGCTGGCTGGAAAACGTACCCTAGGGGCTGGAAAACGGGGAGCTGGGATGTCTGGCTGGGTTTCACCCTACAGGGCCATTTCCGATCAATAAAACAATGAAATTACAATTTTGCAAAAGTAGGCCCCGGTGGGACTCGAACCCACGGTCTCTGGTTTACTAGACCAGCGCTTTGCCATCTAAGCTACGAGGCCATGAGAAACATGACATTAAAATAGTACTTATACTTTTCTCCAACGCATCTCTGTTATATTTGCACAGATACGTTCTGTATGTATATGTGTGTACATCCACATACATATGAGCTTTTCTCTGTTTGTAGAAAACGCAGTCTCATCAAGTTAACACTGAAGCGTGAATAATTCATATCATCCCGTCCAACAAAACTATCTTTGAAGGAACGTTCTTTCAGGTCCCGTGGCGCAATGGTAGCGCGTCTGACTCCAGATCAGAAGGTTGCGTGTTCGACTCACGTCGGGGCCAAAAATTTTTATTGGAATTTATCACTGTTCTGAAACGCCGGCTGCAGTCAATATATTGGGTGTGGGTAAAAGCCAGCCCAGCCCCCAGCCCCAGTGGGTAAAACCCGACCTCCAGCCCCCAGCCCCTTAGGTAAAGTCCAGCCCCATTGGGTAAAACCCGGCCCAGCTCCAATGGTAAAACCCAGCCCCCTTTTTCCAGCCCCTTTTTTCCAGCGCCGTTTTCCTGACCACGTTTTCCAGTCCCTGTTTTCCAAAACCTGGGGTAACGTTTTTCCCAGCAAGCAGTCTGTCCCTGTCCATGTATTAATTCCATTAACCTGGGCCAGTTCCTGAGTACGAGTAAGCACAGAAAGGTGGGGTCCCGACCAGTACCTTATTTCCCCGGTTAGCCAAACAAAATGCAAGTTAAAATGTGAAATATTTAACACTCTTGACGGCTATTGCCTCCAGTCCGACCGACTAAACTTTCACAGGCTGGCAGTCCGAGCAATGAAGACAATTTGAAGAAAGGCAATTATAGTTGAATTACAGTAGTTTTTAAACGGATTGAAAAACAGCCAGTTTTAGTTTTAATGGCGACAGGATAACGTGGGGGGAATGAGGGGGTGCAAACTCCCCCCAGACCGACAAACAACGGGTAGATCTCCCTTAGCGAGAACGAAAAAAAGTAGACCCTCGTCCAGAAGGGCAAAAAGGGTTATGTTTAAATAGCTGTACCTTTAATGCCGGGTTAGGGTTAGGTTAGGCTAGGCCTTAGTTGATTGGTCAAATGGGATTCGATTATATATATCTGATTTACTCTTTTGACTCCCTGGATGAAATTTTATTTCGTTAAATTCAAGGTTCTGATTCTTTAATGCGGATTAATCTAAATCTAAGCCGTTTAATCTTAAAAGAAATACGCATATGTTAAAATGTAACTATCAGAAATAAACAATTGCTCAAGCTTATTTAACTTCACAATGTCTAATTACATTTTGCACATAGCTCTATGAAAATGTGTGCATCTAGCAAGCTTCAAACAAAAGCAAGCAACACAAAAGCACTTTTGTGCTAGTGTCATTCACCGACCCTGCTTGGTCAAACCGGCCCAGGCCCACTGTAGACCGGCCGGCCAGTCCAACTAACTGCCTTCACCGGCAGGATTGGCATCTTGCGACAGTTTCGTCGAATTGGAGCCTTAAAGTCTTCAAAAATGTCAAATATTTCACATTTTAACTTGTACCTTTGGCTAACCACACAATTAAGGTACCGGCCGGCCGGGACCCCACTATTAACTGCTTGCTGTCAGAAACTGGTTCAGATTAATGGAATTTATATGGGCCGTTTCATGCTGCTGGCTGGGAAAACCTAATACCCTAAGGACTGGAAAACGGGGGCTGGGTTTTACCACAGGGGTAGGAAAATGGGAGCCGTTTTACGATTGAGGCTGGAAAATGGGGGCTGGGTTTTACCCTCGGGGCTGGGCTGGATTTTACCTAGGAGGACTGGAGGCTGGAGGGCTGGGTTTTACCCATCGGGGCTGGAGGCTGGGGCTGGGGGCTGGGCTGGGTTTTACCAGCACCCAATATATTTTAATATCTGCTTAGCAGTTTCTTTAATACATGGTTAAACGAAGTAAAATTAACTTGTTTAATCCGTTCCGTTTAATCCGTGGATAGGGCACGGGATCAGCAGAAATGGCCGGAAAATAAAGGGTTTCACAGATAATTCAAACGGCTGTGTATATGTTACTTCTGTAGATTTTTCATGAAATATGGAAATTTTAAAAATTGAAGCTTTTCTGCAATTTTTTTAAAAAATTGCGAATTTATGTCGAATTTATTTATTTTATGCTGATTTATTGCGAATTTATTAGTAATTAACGTTAATTTTGGAAGTGGTGCAAGCATCATTTTTTCCTTTGTATTCAACGTACAAGCCCCTCAGATTTCTTCGGAGTGGGACAGCCCAACACCCCACATGAGCAGGAGGCAGAACCAATAATCTATCGGCAAAATCGGTGGGATCCGCGATCCGAAGGTCGAATCCAATTCGAATCGAAAGGGCGCCTCGACTGATCGCATCGTCTACCAAGTAAGTTTTTAAAGTAAAAGTAATGCATTACCGATGAAATCCTTCCCCTTAGAAAGTGTTACATTTGAAATTCCCTTTCCTCCGAAAAATATTTTCGTTGAAATATCCCCCCGGAGACATATTATCATAGAAATTTCTCCGTGAGGAAAGATTTCAGCGTTTATAGTGCATTTGTAATTCAATTTTTAAACGAAATTTTCAATTTTTTAATCCATTTTCTATCTTTTCCTTCAGCAACAGGCCAGGGCCATACCTTCGCCAGCATTAGATTCGGCCGATCCGATGCAGCAAATTCAAAACTTTCTTCGGGTACCGCAGTGCCTCCGATTCCAGCAGTTCAGACAGAGGCCCCGAACAAGGAGATGACTAACATTTCCTTCTCTTCTTTCCATGTTCACGTGCATGAACCGTGCTGTTTTTTGCCAATTCTGGGCAGACATTCCCTGGTGATGGGGAAATGGTCAGTGCGTAGAAGAGAGCCTATAATACCCCCTCTCGTCGCTGTAAGCTATCCTAGTTCGGCAAATTTGGCAAAGAAAAGGAAGAACTTATACCTGGGGTTATTTACTGAAGGTGAAGAGATAGGATGGGCGCCTCCACATATTGAGCCCCCCTCATATTTGACCTCTTCCCACACCTTTTGCGTAAAGGATAGAATTATTGAGTTTATTTTCATTCGCCTACTGGATTAAATGTTTATTCTACTCTACTCGTTCGCCAAAAGCCTTGAGATGAGAATCCGACATTTGTACAAATCCAAAATCCAATTTTCACGCTTTAAACATGTTTATGACTGCAATGATTCTGGTTATACGATGACGACAGACACGCCAATTACAAGCTTATGTTGATTGCGACTGTATAAATATCATAAACTGACAATAATTTCCGCTGTTGAACAAAGGACACCAATGTGGTAAAAACCTGTATTTGGCATCGATCATCCGATGGTTGCGGCGACAACAAATTCTGCACCTAATGCTAAAGCTAAAATATTCTCCGTTTAATGAACAAAAGGTACACTCATGGTTCACAACTCCAAAGTAAAACGCATAAAATGCCAACAAACAACTGTCCAAAAACTGATAAAATATATAAAAGCACTTAAAAGTTAGGATTCTTCCATTTCTGTCATCGCATGAATCAGCTCCTGATTAAGTTGGCCGGCCATTTTTTCAAGCTTTTTCACATAAATTTGTACATGTTGCTCCAACCATTCATTTGCTGTGCTGTCATCGTAAACTTCCCGACAGGCGTCCCACATAAATCTACCCAATTCTTTGAACTCGGCTAATAGTCTGAAACAAATAGAATCAATGGACACACACAATGCATCTTGTTCGGCAGCACAAAAATAAACGTTTGAGCATACAGTCTAAATACACTAAAAGTTCAGAAAAATTTTGTACCGCTGGCATTCGGTCTGTATTTGCTCCACATGCAAAGGATTGGTGAAATGTTGAGCAACATGATATTTGTGAAACCAGCCTTTCACTCTAAAAATTAAAAGTTAGAACACTGTATAATATCATCACATTATCTCGTTACAAATACAAAACAGAACCAGAGCGAAATACTGGCACTATTTCGGATTCGCCTGTCAGCCAGCGCCTTTACTTCATTTTCTTATTGTTATTATTTGATATCAACAGAGTCCTAGTCTGTTAATAAGTATTTCGGCATTCTTTATGCTTATTACAAGCCTGAATGAAAATCCAACTTACAGTTCAGAATCCATTAGCTTGAGAAATAATGCCAAGAGATTCGCTTGCCAATGAGATCCAATACAGATTGAATTGCCGGGGAATGTCCAGGATTCTACTACAGTGGCTGGTCTAAGCAGAAAACAGTAAACATAGCGTGTTATGAACATAGTACACAGCACACAACGTACCGTGTCCAATATAAACAAACTCCTGCGTTTTGAGTCCATTGGACACCTATTGAGATTATGGAATTGGAAATACCTAGAAACCGAAATCATTTACGAAACTATGCACCTCCTTTTTTCCTTATAAGCAAGACAAGAAACGTTGCCAAACAATAACAGTTAAGCGACAGCGACCGCATACAGTCCGCAGCATGATTCAGAACTACTTTTGTGCATTTGAAAAGTAGGGACGTGTTAAGCACACCTGGGGTACGCTGTAATCGGCATTAGCTCAGACAGGCCCAGAGTTTTGGAAACGCTTAGGTGCAATGACTCCGTGAAACCACCTAAAATGAAGAACAGAACTACAAGCATAGACAGAGTGATGAGCTGGTAAACATGTTCGGAACAATCACGTAATGAGAGCTAAGCGTCAGTAATTATACAAGTAAATTCTTTTCTTATCCAACTCACGGACACGGTGTGAGTAGAACTTTCATTCTGCTTATTTCTTGAAATATTAACTTAACCCTTTATTTTAATTTTAAATTCTTAGACTATGCTACAGTTTACCTGCTACAAGTATCCTTAGGCAGAGAAGCATTGTGGGAATTGCAGCAGGCAACAATTCGCACAGCACCGCAAAATGATCGTATCTGAGTGTGAACAAAACAAACAAAGAGGGCCTCTTCATGCAGTCAGTTGAGAAAGTAAAAACTAATCATCTCTTTTGTCAAAATGATTAAAAGAGCTAAGCGGTTAATCGCATAGCCCAAGATCAAGAATGGCCCTGATACTAAATGACAAATAATTTTACAAATATTAAAGCTTTAAATGAAATTATTGGAACATGATTTTCTAAGGTACACAAATTATCTGCCAACCTTTGCCAACCCGTCAGAACAATTCCCGCAAACAAGTCGTTGATCTTAGCCTTCTGATCATCCAACACCGCTAACCATAATTTATGATTAGCGATGTGTAAACCTAGAAGTTAAGGTTTGGTCAAGGCAATCAAAAAATATCAATGACGACATACAGTTGTAGAAAACAACAACAAATTAACTGAAGTATATAGACTGCGGGACAGTTACGTAATCAAAGTAGCCACTATCAACTTCTTACTCGAACAGACGCATCGAAGAGTTCAAAGACTAAAGACTTTCCTCATATGAACATCAATTGAAATGCTCACACTATATTCAGCATGGTTATGTAAAACCTTCAAACATAGCGATAATTTAAAAATGAAATTTTAAATGAAGTCTTAAAATTGGAATTTTTTAAAGCATGCACCACTGATATTAGTTTGAACCTACTGGCATCAGGAATGGTTCGAAAGCATCCAGAAGCACCTTTGAAGGCAGTGGCTCCCCATATACTTGGGAATACGAGGGCATAATTATCGATAACTCCTGGAAGCAAAAGAAATATAAACTGTTACTGTGTAAAGGTACACGGATGCAGATTTTCACTCTTGCTACAAATGAATTATAATGTACAAAGTGTAAAGACAATTTTGAACCTACAGAGAGATTTGGTCGACTATTAATTATGCCAAAGCTTGTGAAAGGAGGACAGAAAATAAACCAGCAAAATACAGACAAGAGGAGGATTGATTTTGATAGAGCGATCGTAGCTAACTGTTTACAAGATACATAGTTGTTGTGAGCAGTACAGAAAAAGACGGCGAAATAAAGCAAACATTGTGTTCAATAAAACTTGCTGGTTCACCAAATTTAACTTTATTCTGTGACATAATTTCCCGACCCTCAAATTTTTGGTGCATCGGCCGGGAAAGAGCCCGGGCCTCCACGTGCCAGGGGAGAATTCTACGTAAGATGTAAAGAGGAACCTGTTCCATTCAATATATACGTACATATTCTCCTTAGGACAATTTATACTTACTTTCGAGCACATCAATTATGAAAACTTATTTGATTAAGCAAACAAACAATTTGCCAAAAACGAAGTTACTTTAAGAGTCTCAAAGCAGAGTACTTACTAGGGAAATGATCGGCACCATAATGCCAAATCATTGGTTCAACCAAGTCGTCTAGATTAAAATCTAAACACAGGACAACCAAGCATTAGTTTGGCCAAATGTTTTACAAGATGAAAATTGAAAACATTACAACTGAAAATCTAAGCACACACTTACAAACCAACTGCAATATTGTAGCATGCAGTTCTGTTGTTATTAATTTAAACCAACGTATATCCTATTTACTTTTCATTAATTCAGGGGAAATATTCCGTAGCATGTCATCCCAAACGATTACTCGGATCCCAGGTCGTCTAGATCGAATATAACGAGCAACCCGACTAATATGATCCAAAAATAGTTCACAGGGAGTCCAAGACTGGACTTTCTGTTTCTCCTGACAGCGCAGGCAGGTGCCCAACTGCCATACCTAAAAATAGGTAAAAGAAATAACCCTTAGCACTTAAGGTGGTGGTTTCCTTTTGTGTAAATTTGACCCTAAAGACTTCAATTCTTTATGAAAGTAGATGAAACTTTCCAAATATGCTATTTTGGTGCTCTTTTACATTCTCGGACCAGCCCCACATTTTTAGGTGAAAAGATGAGAAATTTTCGGTTTTTGGCATTATACTCTCAGTAGGTAGTCGATACATCAGATTGGTTGTTATGGATGGAAAGAGGGTACAAAAACGAACATTCTTGCTTTTACAACCTTTGAGCTATCTCTAGTGGTTACGTCAGTATAAGCCAAAAACGATTTTTGGGGTCAAAAAACGGCTGTTTTCGAGAAAATCAGTTTTTTCAAAATTACTGCCAAATCGTACGGACAATTTTCGGTTATTTATACTCAATCGATAAGTGATCTAATTGCCCATTTTATCAGTGCCTATTAGCTGGGCTTCGTTGCTTTAAGCTAGAGATTTGGCCGAAAAACCATTTTGGCAAAAACTGCGATTATTTTGTTTTGAACAGCGATTTCTCAAAAACTACCCAATGGATTCGCCTGATTTTTGGCTCGATGAAAATTGGCACTACTGCGGAGGGACATTTTTCTTGGTTTGAGCTAAAACTTCGCCAGTTGCGAGAAAATTGAATACAAAGTTGCGAAATTTCGTGTCACCGCACATTTGCCGGATTTTCTGAAGTATAGAGGCTTGTTGAGCCAAATCCAAAAAATGTCCCTTGGCGCATATGTCCTTCATATCATGCACAAGAAAAAATTTTGGCCGATTCTACAGTTTTGAGAAATCCATGTTCAAAAATTCTTGGTCTATATTTAGCCCGCCAGAAGTCAGTACGTCAGAAAATTTTTGCAAGTTTTGTGCTAATTTTGCTGGTTTCGTAAGTTCATCTGAATGTACAGATTATAAGCTTTAAAACGACGTATAAAGCTCTTTCCAACTCCCAAAATTGCGAAAGTTATAGCGTTTCAAAAAAATACGACAAATGCACTGCACAAAAGGATACCAGCACCTTAAACGGACCATATAAACTGAAAATATCTGGTACTTTAACTACATAGTAATCTATAGTTTCTATAATTAACTAAGTCAACATTGGCTCAAACGTTGACAGATTCTTATTAAGATTTCATTACGTATTGTTTGCGTGGCTGACAGGGAATCTATATATTCTGCGACACGAAGTACCAGAAACTCATGAGCCCCACTTACTCACCTCATCAGCGCCAATGTGAAAAAATGAAATATCAGGATGAAGATCTAACACTTGATCCAGTAAAAGGCAAATCAGCTCAAAGGATTCTAAATGAGATGAAAATACTAAAAACAATTAGATAAACAAACAACAAACATCATATGAAGATGATTTTATACATTATAGATAAACAAACAACAAACATCATATGAAGATGATTTTATACATTATCAATTATATACCAGAACATTCTGCAAGACTGCACACACACTGTTATTCAGTAACAGTTAAAGTCTCTGAAAATAACCAATGATCTGAGAAGCTGTGGTACGGCATAAAGAGTAACGTTAATAGGCAAACTCCGTATTAACCCGACTAAATGCACAAAAATCATATGATATTGCTTCAGTAGTGTTTTTATAAGAAAAATAAGATATTTTAGTGTAGTCTGTGAAAATTGTCACTAACTAAACGAAAAGTTAAAAGGGGAAAAGAAGGTAAAAGTGCAACAAATGCGAACCTTCGTTTGAAGGGCAAATAGAATTGGGATATTTTCTATTCTCACGAAGATGAGCAAAGGCAGCATGTTTCAGAACAAACTGAAATTCCACAAAAATGAAGTCATCATAACTGATCAGTGTTAAAGTCACGCACATAAATAAAACGGTATTGTTCGCAGATTTGTCATATTTACAATATCGATGCTACGTCATAATATAGATATCAGGCAGTCTACCTACTTCAAAATGACCAAACGTCTGAACTAACGGAATCACGTCCAATTCATTTGAGGAGCATTCCTGTAGAAGTCGGGTGATGTCCGCTTCACTGTAAAAAGACAAAGAAAATCAGATATCGTTACCAAATGATAAGCTTGGCAACGAGTGAAACATGACAGTTTGTCAATACAACTACCAGAATCGCTCTATATAGGTTTGAAGTATTGCCCGACCGTAGTCCCATCTAGGCGTAGCAACTTTGACCAAATGGAAAAATTAAGTCTAATTGAATCTTCATGATGCACAGCAGACACCGATAGTTAAGGAGGAGGCGTATTTTTGGCCGATTTTTTGACGTCATGATCAGTATTGGGGAGGGGAAGGACATCGTCACCCAGACCACCCTGCCCCAATTTCACGATATATATATACCTAAGAACTTTCAAACAATGTAGCTTCGTTAATCCAGTTAAATAATAATTAATCAAAAACATAAACCTGTAGGAGAACCGAGAGGACACAATATTGGCCAGTGAATTACTGTAAGGGAACGTGTCCTCATATTCAATCAAGAGTCCAGTGATACCCCAGTCTTTCAAATAGGAGAGCAGTTGCTCCAAATAGCACAGTTTTGGAGGGGCTCCTTTCAAATCCAAATGCAGCAAATATTTTCTCCTTCGAAATAACTCAGACATACTACCCTAAAACTATCATATCACAACAATAGGGTATTCCACAAACTAGAGTTGTTCCGATAAAAAATTGACCGGGTCTACCACGGCTCCGGGACTGACCCATCACCCGGGGTCCGCTACTAGGTCCGCCCCAAAGCCCGGGTCTGCTCCTAGGCCCGGTGTTATTCGCGGACTTGAAACTCGGCCGTACTCTGTAGTATGGGGTTTGCAGCTATTACTGGCCTAAAACACGTTCGTGCTGATGTCCCCGAAATAAAATTGAAGTTCGAGGAAGCCCTACAGTCTACAGCATTACGACCCGGGAACAACCCTACCTACCAGAAACCACGTATCGATTTAATGTATTTTACGTTGAAACTCTATAAAAAACTTATGGTTTCTCTAAAATCTCCAGCAGAAAAATTAAGGCCAGGCGTTTGCTTTCACGCCACGAGTAACCTTTATTAATTCTAGGCGGAGCACAGCAAACATCACGCAGGGGTTGCCCTGATTGCTAATATGCCAGACTTCCATATTTTGGAAAAAAGCTACTACTAATTAAATTTCCTAGCAACTAACAAAACAAGTAAAATGGTATTTACTAGTAACAAACAGTTACCACAGAACCAATAAAACAATCAAACATAGAACTAGTAAACCTGTAAAAGTAAACATTATGAGATCTACAATTTTACTGACACTTTTATAAAACCAACCATGCACAACAACGTCACAAAAGAAAATTCGTCGTATTTTAGTACAAGCACAGGAAAATGGAACATGTCAGTCTTTTATATACAATTACAAATAAGAAAATAGAAACGCAGATATCTCATTGTCTTGATGCAAGTAAGAAAATAGAAAAGTTCTTATCATGAGCCATTCATTTCGTTTCCATTATCCATGACTTCAGTCTCGCTGCCATTTACAAGAGGTTTCGATTCGATCACAGTTGGATCAAAATATAAAGGTTCCACGCTGAGATCAGTCAGATTCACCAAGACACATTCACCGGCGTTCTTGAATTTTGGAAGGCACAAGAGTAGGCACTGTTGGTTGCCAGAACCAGCTAAAACGGAGACAATAGACATATATACTACAGTACTCAGCAAATCTCTACAGTTACTCATAATATCCTTAAATCCTGTCAATGGAGATAAAGAACACGCCACGCCAACATGTATAATAAGTGGCGGGTGACGTCTGCTATAAAAAGAACAGTATTATGAATCAACAGTTGTTAAAAACAGAGATCGCAAACAAAATGGTCATCAAAAGGCTTAGAGTTGCTTACTTGAGATATATTTGTACTCCAACTGTGGCTGATTTCCTGTGAAAAAGATATGAGGAATATCAGTCAGTACAAATGGATCATCCTCATAAAAAGGATAACTTTCTAAAAAATAAAATACTAAAATTTAGAAATATAAAAACTAAAACTGAGAGTACGCAGATGATTTACTGCTACCGCCAACTGCAGCACAGGAAGTTTGCAACCTCGATAATCAGCTAATAATTTAACTTCGAATTTAACAGGTCCGACTAAGACAATTAGATGAGAATCAAAAATTTCAAACTGTTTTACAGATGATTTAAAACAAACTACAAAACTACAATATTTCATAGGTGTACTGTACACTTCAATTAACAGAATATAGAATAAGCTACCAGATGTAGCTTTACCTAAAGTGTCAGGAGCGGTCGGCGCTAGATGTCCCCAACGGAGCAATTTTTCCATTATCTCTAAGCGACCGTCAATGCCACAGTACTTGAAAACGTCGTCAACGTTCTTTCCTGAGGTTCCAAGCAAACTAAATATGAAGAAAAGAAGACCATCAAAGAAAAACCTACAAAACGTGGTTTCAGTTATGACTATGAGCATCACGAAACTCACTAAAGTGAACTAAAGAAAGATAATCCCGTAACAGTCGTGAAAATAGACACACACGTAGGGTTTCAGAACGGCCGGGCACCTGGCGGCCGGCGGCTTTTGAGCCGACGGTCGGCCTGGCTGAGTGCCTGACCGTCTGACGCTGAACAATTTACACAGCAATTTGTGCAAAGCAGCAAATGTTTACAAAACAAATCCAAGACTGAATGTGAGCTTTTCCAAATATATAAAGTAAAAACCGTTTCCATTGTCTTTGTAATGCATAATATAAATATTTTGCAATTTTCTAGCTCAGATTGTCTTCAGACGCTGAAAATATGTCTGCCAGCCGTTCTAATATACCAGTAGCAACATCTTGTTCTGCTCTACTCTAATAAGGTCATTAGTCCAGGCCTCATTCTCTGCAAGAATGCGTACATCAGTAGTCCACCGAATGCTAATTTTTGCTTCTAGCCTCTTTTCCAGTCACTGGAGGCTTTTCTACATAGGACCCCTATGAAACAGCCAAAAACAAAGAAAAACATCATTTACCCCTACCAGACAGAGTCAATGTCACAAAGATAAGGATTTGCAACATTATGAAGAGTGTCGTACTGTGCTGCGGATGGAAGGGCGCAGCGGTGCAACGGTCGCTGAGGCCACTGGTAGTTGGTAGGGTCGTACTCTCCGGGCATAATGTCAACATTAATAAAGGGCTGAAATGTATAACAAGAATCATGCTGATAAATCTGTGACAGAAACACCAAAGTAGTGTTTGAGGCCAGCCGAGGTTTCACCGGCCGGCTACCGGCCTGGAGTGAAGCTATTATGACTGCTAAGATATTGATTTTCGGATTTTATACTAGAAGCATAGCATAGCATAGAAAATTAGCATAGCTAGACTAAGAGTACATTTTAAGCTTAGTTGCTCTGTATTGTAAATTTCTGGTTGCTAATTTGTATTCCGTCGTCGGCCAGCGGACACTACACCAAAGTCCTTGCTAAAATTGAGAACTTTTAAAATTGTAGCCTGTTTGAACTCTTGCTGTTAGTTTAGCTAATCCTGCGATGAACACCACAACTCTGAAGAACAATACAGCTGCTGGCTAAAATCGAACAAACAAAATTACTGCTGCACAAATAGAGTTGGCTTAGACTTACACAAAGTGCTTCTAGGAATTTGTCTAGGTTTTTCACCGCCTCAACACTGCCGCTAACCGCTTTTCTGGTTAGGTATTTAGCCTGAAACAAAGAAAAGTTACACTCCAATTAATACTTGCATTTGCAGCTTTGCTTGGAGCATAGAGACAACAAATATATACATAACTAAACAATATCCCGTACCCGCCACCACGCTGACAGCTTCATTCCAGGTACTACCAGCAAATACTACATTCCTGCAAATTTTTGTATTGTGCAACAATTTTTATATCATTGGAAAGAGCAGAAAAAATGCTACAAAGTTGTCGAATTAGTTTTTTGATTGTACTAAACTAATTAAAGTTATAATTAATTTTTTAAAATAACTAATAAATTACTTACAGTAAGCCTTAGGCTAGTGGGCCAATCAGCGAGCAGACACACGCTTATATGAAAGCGTGTAATTAGTGCAAAGTGGGACCCCCCCGGAAGTTACGGGGGGGGCCCCGAGTTAATGAACCGAACATACCTAGCATGATTTGTATACATGCTAGTGTAAGAGTTTCATACTCTTATATTATGTACTCTTGCTACCAGAACTTAGAACGCAAAGACATTGAATGTAGCAACTGAATTGGACCCAAAGGAGATTCCGCTCTGCTGCTTTTCGCCATATTAAATCACTGGTTGCTCAGTGACTGATCAAAAGAAGTAGTATAGTTAACTTTAGTTAACAATCAATTAAATTTCTGCCCCCGTTTCATTAACATTCTTATAAAATCGCTTACTAGGCTTACTTATTAGGCTATCAGCGGAAATTTATAAGCTACTTAGAAGTGTTTCACTAAGCATATGTCGCTTATAATATTTGCACTTATAAGCGCTTATAAACACTTTTTATAACTGTGCGTTTCTGTTTGCTTCTACTTATGTCTTCCACGTATACGTGCGTTCCTGTTGCACAGGAGAGTTCCCGGGGGTTGAAGCCCACCGTTTGTCAGACCTCCAGTCCCATGTTTTCCGGACCGTCCGTAGCATAAACATTAAACAAAAAATTAAGCACTATAACAGCGCAAGATAATTTTCCATAACTTAGTTTTGTGTTCTAACCATATCCCTACCCTTTCCTTAGAGAATACAATGTCGAGCTTCAGGGAAAATGTTCATCTGGCTGTTTTAAACTTGACCGTACGAATTGACGGTTACAATCTATCAGATAGTGAGCATTTTATTTTCATCACAAAGGAACTGCATTCTCTAAATATATACTATGATGCAGCAGTGTTCCGATTCAAAGCGTTTTACACTCTTAAAAAGACTCCTGTAGAAATTACAGGGATTCCTGTAGTTTTCTAAAAAGTGCTCCTGTGCAGTCAGTCACTAGCGGAGCTTCCTGTATTTTTCACAAAAGTAATTTTAGTATTTTTTACCGGCCTCTGGAATAATAAAAATTACAGGAGTTTCCTGCAGAAAATACTAAGGAAACCTGTAGTTTTTATTACAGGAGTTTCCTGTAGAAAATACTAAAGAAACCTGTAGTTTTGTTAGACTTTTTTTGACAATCCTAAATCAGATACCAAACCTGTAATTTTTACTGGAGCGACCTGTTATTTCAAAAAGGTGGGCAGCTGCAGGAGGGGGCTGCTCCCAAAATGTTTTCGGCAGGGAGCGACCGTTACAAAAAATTTACCTACGGGGTGTTGGAAAGACTGAAATTTTGAAAAAATTCAAAATTTTCAGTCTTTAAAAATTATGATCACTGTCGCCCTTATATACTCAGTTTGCGTTATCAGCGTATCGAGTACTTTCCTGTAGAGTAAACCTGTAAACCAGTGAAAACTACAGGTTTCATTTGTATTGAATACTGGTCTAACTTGTAATCCATCTCAACCAGAGATCTCGTAAAAACCACAAACTATGTCCTGTAGAAATTACAGGACGTAACCTGTATTTTTTCCACAAAAACTTTTGTATTCATCATTTACAAAAGTGATTCCTGTAGTTTTTACTGAAACATTTCTAAGACTGTATAAGTGATCCTTTCAGCCTATAAAACGTGAGCAATTAAAACTTCTTAGCTACATAACAGTGTCACCCACTAGAATAGGCTTTCCAAACGTTGTTTCCAATCATAACTGCTTACTAACTTGAGCGGAAAAATCTTTGTCCTGAGCTTTCTCGCTTATCAGATTTCCGGCCACTATTACTCTGGAAATTTTGGCTGCCTTAGATTGCTGAGCCGAATCGCCTGAATATCCACAAACGTAGTCGGCCAGAAGTCGTATACTAATCAATGTAGTGCCTGGATCGCTTGGCGTCTTGAAGGACCTCCAGAATTTCCAGCCCAGACATCAACAAAATGTATCTAAAACATGCATTAAGTTAAAATTTAAACTGAGAACCTTGAAATATGCACATATTTTTATACCATAAACCCTATACATCCAAGCTAATAATATTATTTTTACAATTACCCGCTATCATCCTATAACCAATTATCATGCGATAACTTCACAAAATACCGATCTTCGGGCTTTGAGGGAAGCGGTGGCGGAATGGACGCGTCTAGAAAGGTAAAATCTTCCACCACAAAATTTCCCGTTTTCCAACTGAAGACCGAGACAGGCCAGTGGAATACCCGAGGAACAAAAAGAAATAAGCAACATCAAAATAAAAATAAAAATTCTAAACTCAATAAAGCCTCAAAAATAAAGTGTATATTGTAATCCGTCCAGAAATGTAATACAAAAACGAATAAAAATACATAGGGGAAACACCCAATCTAACCTCCAACAAAGTCATCAACAGTGGCTTTTCCACAAAGAGTAATCCGTTGGACTTCATCCTCCAGGAGTAGACCGTCGTCATTACTGATCAGCTTTCCCATTACAGGCTGCGGAAGAACATTAATCTGAAGAAACAAACATTAGTCAAACCAGTAAGGGATAACAGATGTCTTAGCTATACATTTGTAATGTGGACACACCCAAGAGTTTGTACGTTTCAAAACAGCTAAAACTTTATCATTCCTACTTGAATATATTATTAAATTCTTATTTTTTTCCTTATAATTAAAAATAAAATCACGACTGCGAGACATGATTCAACAGAGCAAAGAAGGACACAATAATCATTTCAAGAGAATTCAATGTTTTATGATTTGTGATGACTCTGAAAAAAGACAATAATATACCACAAAAATTAGACCAAACCGTCTTGCAATAAATAGCTTACGTCTTCACATAGTTCTTTCAATATGCTAGGCTTTAATATCTGTTGTTTTTTGAAAGTTGTCCCAGCAATGGCGGCCACTTTTTACACCTTCTTTCACGTCGGGAATTTTACTACATAATCTGGATATCAGATCCTAAATAGTACCACCAGGCAAACACCGTCGTAATAATTTAAACAACGCAACAAGTGAAAATTTGTCAAATGAGACGATTTATTTTTTACCGCAGAATGAGGACGAGGTTGAGGACCAAATAATGCTGAAAAGGTTGAAAAGAGAAGTATGTATATACAACTTCGGAATACTCACTCATTGGCTCACCCACTCTCGCTGAAATAATATTATTAACTTCTACTCTCAGCCGGACTGGACTACTATCATAATTTGCTTATCCGTTCATCCACAATAAAATAATCTCAAGAGACAATGCTTTTTGGCGCGGGAAAAGGGTTGGTCTTGACGAATCTTTCCATTGGTCTGATTTTGATTTGGTGTTCAAATTTTTGATGCAAAATTATTTAAGTCAGGGAAGTTTTTTCGGAAAACAAGAAAACAAAAAATGCTCCTCTGGAGCATGAAAAAAGTAATATGGGTGATAGTAGAGGTTGCAAAATCAAGAGAGGACTAGTCTTTAAAATGAACTTAATATGGGGCTCGGTTCAAAAATAGAAGAGGACTAGGTTGTGAGCGAATTAATATGGGCACAGCTTCGCCGAACAACCCATATTCGCGGTTTATAAATATATATCGAGATCCATAACGCTTCCCGTTTTGTTTATAGTTAGTCAAACTTTTCTGCGAGAAACGTTT